>PIJE02000108.1:272774-279846 GCA_002895965.2 Coryphaenoides rupestris | reverse complement strand
GAATTAATATCAATAAGATTTATAGAATAATGTTACAAAAGAATGATCAACAAGAAGAATCATTACACTAAATTATCCAAACAGTCACTCTCAGAATACGTAGGGTTTCGTCGATATGCAGACCATATAGTCACACTCCAGCTGAACATCGACGCGAGGAATCGACTAATGTCCATATCTGTTGGAACATCAATTCGTGTGTCCATCACGCCAAAACTGGACTTTACACTTAACTCCCATTTAAGGTGCATTACTTGATGAGCATAATATGGGCAAAACATTTCAGGTAATGTATGAATTCAACACAAACTAACATTGTGGCAGGCAGTAGTCGATCTGAATACACTAATCAAAAAGTGCTATCGCATATAAATCAAACTTCACTGAAAAAGGAACAGCAACCATGCTTCTTCTGACAATATGTCAGAACATAGCAAGCTAATTAACAAAGGAATCATTTAAAAGTGGCAACAATTTAGCCTCTTCATTCTGTAGAGAAAGGAAAGGGTGTTTGCTGACAATCCATAATGAAAAGCAAAAAACTAACAAACCAACAATTGCTTTAGCTGTACATGTTTTTGTTTTTTTTACATCTTTCTTTTAATTACTTGTGATTGCATGTTTTCAATAGTTAAACCACCAAAAAGACCCAAGGCTTGTCCACACAATAAAAACATAACATCCCAATATAAACGCCCTTGAGGAGCTTTGTCTCAACATACACAATTAATATTATACATATTATAAGCGTTCATATTTCATGTGCCACTGATTAACAATACCCATTAGAGTAGTTTGAGCGTCCTAGTCTAAAAGTGACTATCTCTCTCGATGCACATACTTTGACCAAAATTCATTGTAAGATAGATGTTGGCTTCGCAATGGTGGCTGTCCGTGCTGTTATCCGCAGTCATGAATCTTGTTAGAATGTTAGTACTTGTAGTGGATAGTCTTAGCCACCACTATGATGCGGCAATTCCATAAACCACCTAACGAAAACAAATGAAAAAGGTTAAGATTATAAACCTTAATGCGATCTATGCATAACCAGTCTCTGTGTGTAATCTAGGTTATTTCTTGTAAATGTTCGAGAACTAACACAATTACAAAAACCCTAACATCTTTGTGTTTCAAGACATTAGTGTCGGTTCAGCAAATACGTGATCGAGCGCGAGTTATTTTGTTCAGCTCTGAACTAATAACACAATAATAATAATCATTATCCTCGACATAATCATAAACATAACCATAATAATGATGTAAGCTACTGAGCTAATATTAGATATTCCACGAGACAAGTGTTTCTCAAATGGGGGAATAAGTACCCCTCGGGGTACCTGAAGGATTTCAGGGGCCGCTTGGTAATTTTCCAAATATTGGTTATGATATAATGCCAATTTGTTGAATCTGAATACTGTACCACCAAACAAATACCACCAACAAAATAAAATCGGAGTATAAGTTCGGTAAATCGTTCTATGTATTCACATCATATTTATTTATCTATTTGTTTGTGTCCATATCTATCCATATCTATTTGTTTCTGCTGGTGAAAGGGCGATGCTTGCTTGGCTGAAAGCATATCTTAGAGGGGGGGACACTCCAGCCAAAGTAGTGTGAGACCCCCTGGACTAGATCCTCATCACCACCGCCGGTACGTACAGTCAGCGATCCGCTGCAGGTCCTTGAAGATGCGCAGGTGGTGTGCCAGGTCCGTCGCCAGGATGATGTCTCTCATCAGGTCCAACATGCGCTGGTAGTCCTGATGAGTCAACACAAGCACACAGCAGCAGGTTATACGAAGAACCATGAGACGACGTGACCATGTGACGGGACCATGTGACTCTCATTCACATGCTGAGAGTGAATGAGAGTGATGTGAACGATTTGAGGGCGAGTTGAGGGTGTGACGGGTGGAGGAAACAAGAGGGTGAGTGTTTTAATGGTG
This sequence comes from Coryphaenoides rupestris, assembly GCA_002895965.2. Taxonomy (NCBI): domain Eukaryota; kingdom Metazoa; phylum Chordata; class Actinopteri; order Gadiformes; family Macrouridae; genus Coryphaenoides; species Coryphaenoides rupestris. The sequence goes on along the minus strand of PIJE02000108.1, from coordinate 277,898 downwards.
TCACCCACCTTCCTCGAGAACTTTTCAAAGATGTTGCAGCCGTGGGTGTTCAGAATGGCGATCGCCTGTGCAAAGTGGTGCCTCTGAATAAGCAAATAAACAAATACAAAACATGTGTATTAATAAAGTGAATTCAAAATTATTCAAAAAGTAAATGGTACAACCTTCATTTATAAAGTAAATAATAAAAATTCTGCCAAATGACTATGTCAACTGCAGTGATAAATCACACATCTGACCACTAGGGGCCGTACTAGCATACAACAAAAATGGATATAATAATTTAGGAGTTAAAAAAAACAACTAAATTGAAGTCTGCCACCAGTATTACATGAAAGAGGCTTTAATGACATTATGACATAATGGTATCTATCATTTTCAATTACATGAAGCGTTATGTGTGCTCATTTCCTCATCCCCTGTTCGCCGCCGTGTGATTATAGGGCTGGGAGTGATTGAGCGAGTGTGAGTGCGAGACTTTTGATTGGACGGCGGCCTACCTCCATCACAGAGCCTTCAGAGCTGTAGAGAGCGGCCAGCACAGATTGCTGTGAAACACACACACACACACACACAACACACAGGCACTTGCTTTTGCTTTTGCCGTCTGATAACAGAAATAGAATTCTATAATATATATTAATCATAGTCAATGAACAAAGCAATTTGGATAATGGAAAAATAAATCATGCCAGATGTAGTTTCAATTAATGGATAGAGAGAGTGGTGGATGTGTGTGTGTGTGTGTGTGTGTGTGCATGTAGTATTTTGTCGTGACCACGCACGGCCTCTTACCGACGCGACCTGGAAGGAGTTGTTGGTGCCACGGTGGTCCAGGTCGTGGCACATGCAGGAGACGAAGAGCGCAAAGATCTCTATGTCCCTGGGGGGGGAGGAGGGAGACACCAAGTCATACATATAGTCATAGAAATAAACTTTACTGTGGCTGCAGTAGATAGTCGGGGACACGTCCAAATGCACTGGCAACGGTTCAGTACTATTTAGTAAATTCTTGTCCAAAGCGACTTAAATAGTAAATTCAGATAAATGGCATTAAAGGAGCAGGTAAGGGCGAGGTCCAACATGAACAACCACTAGCCAATGGCTGATAGATTTGACCATAATTGTGGCAGAAGAAAAGGTTGCAGTTAGAGAATATTAAAACAATTGCTTGCGGCCGGTAGATTCTTCCACTCCGGCAGATTAAAATTCTCAATTATTAATTTCAGACGCTGGGTAGGGGGATGCCTCCAGGCACGAAAATCATTGGCAATTTACCCGGTAACCTTTTGGGCTGGGAGTCGCCATGCCCCACTAGCCCACTAGCCCCCCCGCCACCTCCTCTCATCCACTCACTCGAGGTAGTTGGCCAGGCCCAGGTTCTTGTAGAGCAGGTAGCAGAAGTGTGAGACCGAGAAGGCGTGCATCCAGTTGTGGTAGGGCGGGTCCCGGTAGCCCTTCTTCACCATCAGACAGAACCTGCCGCGGAGACACTCACCATCATCATCATCATCACCATCAACATCATCGTCATCATCATTATTATTACTATTATTATTATTATTATTATTATTATCACTATCTGCTTTATGCTTAACGCTCCCCTGCCAGGACAGCACGTCGTCTCATCACCATGGGAACGCATGAAACGCCTACCGTGCATAAATCTATTTTTATTTAAATATCAGGCATCATCTGATTAACGACCAGATGAGCTGGATGTTGATTTACGTGGGCGCTGATGATGATGATATCAAAGATGATAACGACGAAGGCGGCAATGATAAATTACCTGATACTATCATCATTATCATTATTATTATTATCTGTTCTCCAGCGCTCCCCCCCAGCACCACCAGGGGGCCTGGATGAAAGCACCGCTGGCATTCATACTATAACTAACTGTTATTGTTGTATGGGTGTACCTGGCCAGCGTGCGCATGTCGATCTTGTAGGTGTTGATGAAGCCCATGTCCTCGAACATGCTCAGAATCCCCTGTGGACACGCGCACACACACACACACACAAAGACACACACACACACACACACACACACACACACACACACACACACACACACACACACACACACACACACACACACACAGGGGACATCAGCACACAGAGGAATTCACTCAGGAGAACATCTATCTCTCTCTCTCTCTCTCTCTCTCTCTCTCTCTCTCTCTCTCTCTCTCTCTCTCACACTCACTCACTCTCTCACTCTCCCCCTATCTCTGTCTCTCTCTATCTCTCCCCCTGTTTCTGTCTGTCTCTGTCTCTCATTTGTCATGTCTGTATGACCCTATCACCTCCCTGCTTTGCCCCGTATCTCTCGGCTTCTCAAAAGCAAACTTTCTGAAAGCGTCTCTTGGGTTCCGCCTGTTTAGTAATCCTTATGGCTCTGTCATTGTCTTCCATTATAGATATGAATCACCCCCCCGTCTCTCTCTCTATTCTCTCTCTCTCTGTCACTCTCTCTCTCTATTGCTCTATCGCTCTCTCTCTATTCTCTCTCTCTCTGTCTCTCTCTCTCTCTGTCTCTCTCTCTGTCTGTCTGTCTCTCTGTCTCTCTCTCTGTCTGTCTCTCTCTCTCCGTCACTCTCTCTCCATCACTCTCTCTCCCTCAATTCGGACGTCAATGTCAAGGTGCTCTGTCGGCACGGAGATGAACATCTCATAATTGGCTGGGCGGAGCCTGAGACCAGAGGGTGCTAGAGAGGTGGCGCGGCGTGGCTCCGCCCCCTACCATGGGCGTGGTGTCGTCGGGAAGTGAGCGGGGCGTGTACGTGAACTCGGCGAAGCACGAGTGGATCTCCTTCACCGGTTCGACGCCCACCACCAGCAGCTTAGACACCTCCTCGTCCGACACCTGGCCAATACATATGCTCATTAATACGAGTCACGACAAAGATAATCATCAGAACCATTTTGATGACAATATATTCATGAATAATATGAAGATACGCTTGCTATGCCAGTTTTCGCAGATGTACGATTTTTGTGTGCGTGTGCGTACAGTGTGTGTGTGTCTGTGTGTGTGTGTGCGAGAGAGTGTGTGTGTGTGTGTGTGTGTGTGTGTGTGCATGTACACGTGCGTCTCTGGGCATGCATGTGTGTGTGTGTGTGTGTGTGTGTATGTATGCGCGAGTCTGTGTGTACGTGCATGTGTGTATGCGTGTGCATGTGTGTGTAAATGTTGCATACAGTGTGTATGCATACAAATGTTTGTGTGTGTGTGTGTGTGTCCTCACCTTCATGTGGTACATCATCATCTCATTGGCTAGGTGGGATCTGAACTGGGCTTCATGGACCTTCTTGTACAGCAGAGACTACAGACAAAAACACACACACACACACACAGACACACACATTTTTAAACACCAGCACAACACAATGCTAACTTGTGTTCAACAGTGATGAGTAGCAACATTACCATCACAGAAGGGAGGGGCCTGTAAGATAATCTTACACGGTTAGTCCACTAGAAATGTCACAACGTGAGGCCACCGTAACGTAACTTCGTGTAACATGATACGCATTCTGGATACGCAGACGATGGCTATATGATGCATGACCCTGCGTTCGCTGTGGCAAACGGTCTTTACATTCACCACCATGCTCCGGCACGCAACATTAATTAATCATGTATTTGCGTTTAAATGATTAATGACCTGCCAAGCCAAGTCATTATATTTTCACATATATAAATATATATATTATTCTTTTTTTGTGGTCAAGCCACAGGGTAATATTTCCCAGGGGAGCGTGAGTTAAGTGAAGGTGAAAGTGTCAAACTCCATCGTAGGATGCATTGTGACGCATTTTGCATTTGTATTCCACTGTCCCAGTATCAGTTTTTACTTTCCTATACGCATGTAATTCTACACATCCATTTACACTTCAGGGACCTTTCTGGAAAAAAACCCCACCTCAATCCAAATGAATTGGCATTGGATCGATTGACCGCCGGGTCGGATCTATATTTGATTATTGCCAGGTGAAGGCCGGGCAGAGAGGCTAAGAGGCCCAAAGAGATCAATGGATTTATTCAGACCGGATCAATTTCAGTTACAGATGTCACTAAATTACAGTGGGTGTCTGACGTGTGTCTGAGCGCTGGCCTGACATCCTGACCACTGGGCCAGGCAGGGTGGGATGACAGAACCACATCGATGACGTCTCATTGGCTATTCAAAACCACATGTGATTCGGGCAGCTGTGAGACAATACAACAACAAACCTTTGCAAAAACATTTCAAGGACAAGCGGTTGATGGACAATTTCTCTTTCCTCAATTTCCCTAATCTAATCTATCCATCCATTAATCATCATCATCATCATCATCATCATCATCTAAACCATTTCGGCTTGTTTTTTAACTTGTATTTCACGCTGTCTATAAAATTGCTAAGCAGTTTAAAACACCATTTTTTTAATAGAGCTGTTTCATAGATTGGTATAATTATCATTACCATTGCAGCATTGCATATTTTGCAGCTCAATATTTCCAGTGGATGCTGTGTAAACACCGACCTTTTAAATCAAACAATAAAATAACTACTAAAAATAACTATAAAATTGACAGAGGAAACAATGTCTCTGCTTACAGCTCTAGCCTGCCTTGCCGGGCAATTCAAAACATCGATCGACTGTTATTGTGACAGACGTGAGCAATCGAATCCAGGGATGTTGGCTGATGGGATTTCCTTCCGCAAACATTCATACGGGGATGGACTTCAGTCGTAATTGAAGAGTGAAACATTCAAGAGGAGGACAACCATCTTTAATTTGCGCGACTTAGCAAGAAATGCCACGGTGTGCGACACACACACTCAGAAATCCTCACGATCCTGCCTCCATTTTGATTGAAGCATAACATCTCTATGGACACACAATCCTGTCCAAACAAACCTGTCCAAAATGTGTTTTATTCTGTGCTTTGTCTCTGTAGGACTGCATTTGTCTATGGATGACATTGCAATCTATCTGCATGCACAGGTGGACTCAGGACTCAGGTGCTTGTGTGTGTGTGTGTGTGTGTGTGTGTGTTTGTGTTTGTGTGTGGGGTGCTGAGGGAGGGGGTGGGGTTGGGGGGGGGGGGGGGGACGACTCACATGGGCG
>PIJE02000108.1:257774-267774 GCA_002895965.2 Coryphaenoides rupestris | reverse complement strand
AAATTATTCCTGTGAATAATCATGTGAAATGATCAGGCAAATGTGGATTAATGACTTGGGTTAGACGGTGTGGCTTGCAGTTACCATCTGCGGCCTCAAGGGGGCAGTAGCACATTTCTCTCTACGATCTAAATGTGATGCATTCTGAATATGCAAGTCTGTCAAAGCCAGGATCACACAAGTCAAATGATGCGATAATTGGTGTGTGAAAAATCTGTCTTTATCTTCTTACAACCAAATGTTTTCTCTTAATTCTGAGAGCCAGGAACAGTTAGCAAGAGAGACAAAAGCAGACAGATCAATCCAATCAAACTATTTTCTAAAGCCGTGCAGCGTAATCGATGGTTCATTGGAACATATAATAAAAACCTTTCTTAAAAAGATAGAAGGAAAAAAAAGAAACCGGTTTCCAACCGGTGTTTACAATCGGGGTGTAATCTGCCTAAATCCTTGTCCTGAATTTACCGCTTACTGCACACATCCAATATTCAATCCAATCAGTCTTTTTGGAGATTTTAGGACCCAACCTAAAACAACCTTAAAATATGTATGGGAAAGGTCAAGTAAATGATCCACCCAAATCCACAACTAAACTCCTTGATTATTCCTCCCCTTTAATAATACCAATTGGTATTGTATTTTATATCGTTGGAAAGCCTGATTAGTCACCTTTACAACGAGGTACAACTTGTAAGGATCATGCATTCGTGGAATGAGCAACACAGCTAACCGTGTGGGTAGCGGCCCAAAGAAATTTGCCAAAATCCCCTGCAATATTCTTCTGTTGGTATTCACTCTCATTTTGAGTTGCTTGGTGGATTGGATGATTGCACTCACCCACAGTAATAAGGAAAAAACAACACAGATTGGCTATTTTTTACACTTTATTCATTTTACACTGTCAGGGACCTCAGTAGCGTGTGGAAGATCCATACGCAGTCACAACAGCTTGGCACCTCCTCCTCATGCTGGTCACTAGCCTGGTCACACACTGCTGTGGGATGGCATCCCATTCCTCAACCAGGATTTGCCGCAAGTCAGTCAACATGGTTGCGTTGGTCACTCTGGCACGTACAGCACGCCCAAGCTGATCCCACAAGTGTTCAATTGGGTTGAGGTTTGGACTCACGGCAGACCATTCCATCCTCTCCACTCCCAAATTCTGCAGGTACTCGGTGATGATCCTGGCTCTGTGGGGGCGAGCGTTGTCATCCTGGAGGATGGAGTTAGGTCCCAGATTCTTGAGATATGGGATCGCCACTGGCTCCAGAATCTCATTCTGATATCTCACTGCAGTGAGATTGCCTTCAATGATGACAAGTTCTGTTTTGCCTGTGAGAGAGATACCGCCCCACACCATGATCCTGCCATCCAGCTTCCGCAGACAGAACCTTGATTCATCACTGAACATGACGTTGCCCCACATTCTTAGGTTCCACTGTCGGTGCTGTCGACACCAGCGCAAACGGGCCTGACTGTGAAGGGCAGTCATTGCAGGCTTCCTGGCAGCCTTATAAGCTCGAAGACCGGCCATGTGCAGTCTGTTCCTCACCGTCTGATCAGAGATCTGTCTGTGGTACCGTTGTGCAAATCTTGCCTGTAAATCTCTGGAAGAAAGCCTATGGTTCCTCAGTGAAGCAAGGGTGAGGAACCGGTCTTCTTGGGGTGTTGTGTTCCTGGGACGGCCACTTCGTGGTCTGTCTTTGACCTTAACAGTCTCACGGACCTTGGTCCTAAGTTTGGAAATGGTACCAGGGCTGACACCAAATAATGCTGCCACTCTGCGTACCGGAACACCAGCTTCCACTTGCCCTATTGCACGGGCCTTATCCTGAAGGGACAAACGTGGCATGTTTATGCTTGGAGCACAAACAAACTCAACAAAGTTGCAGGACCCATGCACACAACTGCTGTCAATTAGGTGCCAATCAGGTGCCAGTCACACACCTGTGACTGGCATACACCTGCCAGCACTTGAAGCTCAAAATGAGAGTGAATACCAACAGAAGAATATTGCAGGAGATTTTGGCACATTTCTTTGGGCCTCTACCCACACGGTTAGCTGTGTTGCTCATTCCACGAATGCATGATCCTTACAAGTTGTACCTCGTTGTAAAGGTGACTAATCAGGCTTTCCAACGATATAAAATACAATACCAATTGGTATTATTAAAGGGGAGGAATAATCGACCGAAATAACGTTTCTGAACTTTTTTTGAGGAGTTTATTTCTAAAGTTATGGAATATATCTGTCTTATTATCATATTTAAATGTCGGCCTAATGAGGGCACACAATGTGTGGCTCCACAAAGTTAAAGCAAACCGGTGGAACGACGGTGTGTGTGTGTGTGTGTGTGTGTGTGTGTGTGTGTGTGTGTGTGTGTGTGTGCCGCCTATATAGCCGCATCTCCCAGGTAACGCACTTCTGTCGAGATCTACGCGAGCGTTGATTGGCGCCCTGCTGGACACATTCATCACATTTGCCTAAGTGATCTAGCCGCTGTTACTATGGTAATGAGGCACCACTCAGAGGAGCGGGAATCAAGGATACGATTCTTTCTCTGACATCTGTCTGACAAAGAAGGCAGAAGGGCAGGAGAGGACGTGTGTGTGTGTGTGTGTGTGTGTGTGTGTGTGTGTGTGTGTGTGTGTGTGTGTGTGTGTGTGTGTGTGTGTGGTGTGTGTGTGTGTGTGTGTGTGTGTAGTGTGTGTGTGTGTAGTGTGTGTGTGTGTGTGTGTGTGTGTGTGTGTGTGTGTTTGTCGTGTGTGTGTGTGTGTGTGTGTGTTTGGTGTGTGGTGTGTTGCAGTATGTATTTAGAAGATGAAAAAATAATAGAGACAGAGACAAGAGAGAAGAGAGACAAAGAGAGAGACAGAGACAGAAGAGAGAGACAGGACAGAGAGAGAAAAGAGAGAGAGAGAGAGAGAGAGAGAGAGAGAGAGAGAGAGAGAGAGAGAGAGAGAGAAGAGAGAGAGAGATATATATATATATATATATATATATATATATATATATATATAGAGAGAGAGAGAGAGAGAGAGAGAGAGAGACAGAGACAGAGAGAGACCATGCAAGAGAGAGAGAGAGAGAGAGAGGAGAGAAGGTGAGGCAGTAGAAACATAGAAATGAAATGTAACTCTTGAGCGACTCCGCCATTGCAGTCAAATGTTAACTGGCGCCAACAAGACACGTGTGAACTATGGTGTCCACAATAACAATGGCTCTTCTCTTCCTGTTTAATTAAAAAACGTACTATCTCTTCATTTTCACCTGCAGTGGCTTCATGTGAACGCCTGCACTGAAGTGATAGCAAGCTTGCTGCTGGCAGAATGACACACACACACACACACACACACACACACATCCCATGGACACACACAAACACACACACACACACACACACACTCACACACACACACGCAGAGCAGGGTGCCAAGCCGGGCCACCCGCTTGGCTGCTGTGAGACTTATGACCTGACACATCACACTGCCATCTGCAAGGCACCCATCCTCTCTCTCTCTACGCCTCCCTGGCTCACAGTCGGCGTCTCTCTCCCTCCCTCCCTCTCCCTTTCTCTCCCTCTCTCCCTCTCTCACTCTCTCTCTCCCTCTCACAGAGCCACAGATGGGCTGATTCTGTACGCCATGAGAGGGGACGACATCTCTCTCTCAGGGAGAGCGGGGGTATGCAGCACAGCGCTGTTGAACAAATTAACAATAGATCTCATTGGCACAGATGCAGCCACAGGCTCCACATCGCTAGGATCTCTGGTGTTCCTTAGACTGAAACCTCACGGGACTCATGTCAAGATCTGGACTGGAAACAGGAGTCCTCTTGGTTGTGCACACTCTCGTACAGATGGCTGTGATTACTGCCGTTTCTGCTTCTCAAAATCTTTGCTCAGGGGTTATCGCTTGAACCGTTACACGCCGGTGCCAGTAGAAAGGTCTGTTAGCTTAGCATTAGCTTGTTTGCGTAACCGCCACGCTGACAGGGTACATCGACGTCGCACATCGACGCTTCCCCGCATCGACCCACCACCGCATGGATTGAATAACGCACGCGGTCTTTAATCGGCACATTGATCAAAGATCCGCGCAAAGCCGGGAGCGAGACTGGACTCCACTGTCTGTCTTGTAATTAATCATAATAACAGCACAGTAATAACAATCAAAACATCCGCCATGGCGCTGCAGACGCTGCTCGGAACAGGCTGAACATAGACATAGACAACATAGACATGTCTGCCATGCCAGGGAATTGTGTTGCTCACCAAATGTCAGCTCAAAAATATACGAAATATGGGATAGCGCCCATAGGGTAGAATAGGTTGTCTGTTCGATCCCCGGCTGCTCCTGTAGCCCCAGTGTCGAGGTGTCCCCGAGCAAGGCACCTATAACCCCCAGCTGCTCCCGACCAGTTGCCTTTTGCCTGGTTGTGGTTGTGACGCCGCCGCCGGTGTATGAATGTGTGTATGAATGGGTAAATGTCAGGCACAAATTTGGATGAAATCGCCATATAAATGCAATCCATTTAGCATTTGGGGCACGCACACACACACACACACACATACAGTGTATAGATATATACTGTATACACTGTGGCATGAGTACGCACTTCTGTCCGCCTTGCTTGTTGAAGGCGCACGCTAGCGCCACCACCTGGTCGGTCGCCCTGCTGGCCACCGGGACGCACAGCAAGGAGGAGATCTCACAGCCCAGCATGCTGGAAAGCTGCCTGCGCTCCTCCTGCAGGGGGGAGGAGGAGGAGGAGGAGGAGAGAAAATATGTGATCACACCAATGAAAGACAGACGGACGGATGGACAGACGGATAGAGGGATGGACGGATAGATGAACAGATAGACAGACAGACAGACAGACAAGCAGACACACTTATAGACAGATATATGGGCAGGAAGGCAGACAGACAGGCAGACAGACAGACAGACAGACAGATAAGCAAACAGACAGTCAGACATACTGAGAGATAGTCAGACAGAGACAGACGGACCCCTTACCGCACTGATGTCCTGAAGAGTGATGGACTTCTTCTTTTCGACGACTTGACCAAAACGCCCAAACATGAGCTGAACACAACAGGGAGGCAGCGCAGGTGAGTGATGGAGCAGAGAGACGGAGACGGAGGAGGGATTACAGACAGCAGGGAGGAAGAAGAAGAAGAGTTGGAATACAGTGAGAGAAGAGAGAACGAGGGATGAGGGAGAATAAATAAGCAATTATCCTTAAATCTTTACATGCATCACACTGAATATGCAGAAATAAAGTACAACTATGGGATTCCTAGTTGTAACCTATATATATACTGTATATATTTAATGTGTAAGATCTGTCATAATGCAAACCACATTGTTCATGAATTATCATCAACCTTAACACTACGGAAGAAGCCAAGAAGGGGCTAAAAGAAATGCGTACCGCAAGGCTCTGCGAATGGTTATTGGGTAGCCGTCATTATGACATAATAACAGAGACTCAAATTAAGAATTAAATGGATGCTTGGATGCAGACCTTTGGGAGAGAGTGCTGAATAGAACAAGCACATTTCAGACACGCAACCCGTTATGGACATTTAACATTTAACATTTAATTGTTGACTAGTAGAGATTTAGTTTTCAATTGTTGGAAATGCTGATTTAAGGTACCTGTAAAAGCTATTTTGACACAAATATATTTTCACATGTAGAAATAACATTTAGATTTATAGTTATCTTTAATGTAAATATAGATATCAGTAATTCACCTTCCATAGAGTGAGATTAACAATTACAATAAACAATTACATATCTACAATTGAAGTGTGACTAGTGGACATCCCACAGACACCCACAATAGCATTTCTGATGTGTTCAACAAACCATTGGACATGTGGCCCAAATTACCATAGTCATTGCAGACATGTAGGCCTACATATGTCATACATCATTTGAGATAAAATGACATATTGATATCTACAATTAAATTCTAGTTATAGCGTATAAGTAATTGCAGGTATCTCAACTAGTTTACTAGTACGAATATCACTAGATACAATTAGATTTCAGATATTGGAAATACAAGATATGAAACGTAACGTAAGAACAATTCTGCAGACCATAGCTACAGACCATTGCCACCAGTAAGAATTTAATTGTTGATGTCAACAACAAGTTAAAACTAGACGGCGGATATGTCGATTTGGAATAATAACATGTCAAAATTGAATTCGAATGAACTGGAAATGAGTTTGAATAGATGTCAATGGTAAAGGTTGACTAATTGTAATTAAGTTGCAGGTATTCACAATGAACATTTTCACTAGTAAGAAATGCATTGGTTATAGCAAGAATTAACATTTCGACTCGTGGGACATGAATTGCAGATATCTTTGGTACTGCTAATAATCCAAATTACATTATGGATCTGTTGTCTTGGAATTCTAAAGTCAGAAATCTCTTACGCCGACTGTTTCAATATTAAAAGGGCTTAAGCACTTACAGTATAAGCCCAGTCTATGGCAAGCTTTCCACAGAGTGAACAAATAAATTAGCAAGTGCAGTAATCAATGAATGAACAATAAATCCCGGCGTTTGGCGAGCTCTTAGGCGGCCGGGTAGGTGGAGGGAAGGGGTACAGCCAGCAGGGAACGTCGTAACAATCACCAGCCAAATGTCACAGTGTCTGTGTTTTATGAACTGCAAAGCTTTTAAAATGCAGGTTCTGGAAGATTCCCTGAAAAGTGACGCCAGGGAGAGAGATTTAAACTTAAATCCATTCGTTTTTATGCAGCCGCTTTGTTAATCTCATTAAGGTTTCAAAGGAGGATATTCATTCTGCCTCTGAAACTGAGTACTACAGTTTTCCTGAGGGGAAAACTGCAATAGTTAATTGTACCGCAATTGTATTGTATTGTGTGTGGCATGACGTACCGGGAAACTGATTTCCTCCTCCAGAACTTTGTCTCCGACAACCTAAGAGACACAATGGGATGGGTCAGAGGTCAAGCGTTGAATAAATGAAATGCTATTAGTGTGTGTGTGTGTGTGTGTGTGCGTGTGTGTGCGAGAGAGAGAGAAAGCAGACCTGGCAGAAGAGTTGGTGGTTGTCTTCAGATACCAGTAGAAGACAGCAGCACTGGGACTGAGTCTGTTCCTGCAACTGTAGAGAGAACACACACGCGCGCACACACACACACACGCGCACACACACACACACACACACACACACATTGATTAATACTTCCTCTTGCTTGCAAAACGGGAGCCCAAGAGGATGCACAGTTTGTAAAATGCAATTTGAAGGCAACAGAGCGTGGCCATTACCCATACTACTGACGCAGGAATCGTTAACATAAATAACTCATCAGAGCTGGTTATCATGCAAGTAATGCTTCGTATCAACACCTAATTAGCGGCCATATAGAAAGACAGAAATCAACAAACGCAGATCTGTTCCTATGCTGTTCTGGTGTTTCGATTTTTGTCATTGGAAAACAATTTATACAGTGGTAATTTTTCAATGTTTTTGATTTTGCAATGTCAAAGCAATTTTGTATTGGGCCTCCCATCCTCCCATCCTGGCCTGGCACCGCAGGCCAGTAGGGCCTGCGGTGATGCAGCCAGTGTCCTGGTGTTCTGTGTGATGGTAAACGATCCATTTAAATTCATGGACTTGTATGCATTCAGAGGCACACACAAAGCCGCATAAATATAGCCACACTAGATAGACTGGTGCATGCACACACACACACACACACAGACACAGACGAGCACGCACACACACGCGCATGCAAAATGCGCCGGCACACACGCGTGTTACACGCACAACAAAAGGGGTAAAACCCTCCTAACCCCTTTCCCCACAGCACCGCTAATCCGCCTAACAGCCACCCGGAGCACTCACGTCCCCGCCAAGCGAGGCTCGCTCAACAGCAACCAGTCTGCCGCCATCTTAACCCACCACCACCACCCCCACCCCTCATCCCCCCCCCACAATTTGCCTTTCCTGTCTTCCCCGCTGTCACCACGGCCACAAAGAAGCTGCACAAAATATTCATGAATAAATAAATGAAAGAAACCCCACGCAACTCAGGGAAATGTTATCACCCCTTGGATTTGTTGTATTTATTTATTTATTTATTTGTCGAAATATGTTGTTGTGTGTGAGTGTGTGTGTGAGGGGGGGTGTGTGTGTGTGTGTGTGGGGGCGTTGAAGACGTTAAGAAGGGTGACCTATGGATCTCGCTTGTCCTTTTCATGTCGTCTCTCTGTGACGTTCGTATCTCCCCGTGTAAGGCCACGGTTCCCTCGATGCAAAACGGCACTTAAAGCCTCAGACACTCAGAAGCTCCGCCCCCCACAACTCCCCCCCCACCCCCCCGTCCCCCGCCACCCGCCGCCACCTGCCTCACATCGCACCCGCCTGTCAAGTGATTCACCTTTCATTCCCCGCTTTCTCACATTCTCTCCTTCCAAGAATAATTCCCTGGAATACCTATATATATATATATATATATATATATCACACAGCATATAGCTTATAGTATGTATATTATATATATATACAGTACATGTTACACACAAGGTGATTGATGTCATTGTCAGCCGCTCCCCTCATTAAACGGCTGTTTCTCTCGCACCCTCTGCTGCTAATGGGCCTTGGCCTGCCCTTGTCCCCATACCCTCGCTTCTGCTATCTCTATATATGTCTCTGTCTCTCTCTTTCTCTCTCTCCCTCCCTGCGATTATAGTTGGGGGTTGGAGTGGGAGTGGGGGGGGGGGGGGGGGGGGGGGGGGGGGGGGCTGTGGATGAGTGGAGGGAGGGATCGATGAAGTGCTAACTCTGTAGAGATGAACCACTAACGTTGCGAGGTGGCTGACGAATGTGAGCTCAGAGCCCAGGAGGAGGAGGAGAAGAAGAAGAAGAAGAAGAAGAAGAAGAAAATTATGGTGATGGATGATGATGATGATGATGATGATGATGATGATGATGATGAACCAAGGGAAACACATTTGGTGCAATGATCTGGGTCCCGGTGTAAGTGGGATAGCGGGGCGCTATGATTAATGTCATGATATTATGATCCTATTTTATTACTCCTTTTAGTATCCTTCATTGTATCGTTTACCTGAAGCTTACATATATAAATTGTACTGTTATTTGCTACCTGTTTGCATGGTGGAGCTGGATGCAGACAGACAGACAGACAGACAGATAGATAGATAGATAGATAGATAGACAGACAGACAGACAGACAGATAGATAGATTGCTACTGATAGATTGCCACTCATAGATTGTTACTTACGTAATGGATGACCTTGAGCTGGAGTGCGGTGGCATCAAGGTCGTACAGCTCACCTGTAGCAGAGGACCAGAGGGGAGGGGGGAGGGGAGGGGGGATGAGAGAGACATGAGAGTCAGAGTCAGGAGAGTCAGAGTCAGGAGGGATGAGGAGTGAGCGGTTGGATTGGTGGGAGAGCAGAGGGAAGGGGACACACACACACACACAATGAATGAATGAACACAGAGGCTAATAATGAAGAAGAAGAGTCAAGATGGCAGCAGCACAGCAGCACTCAGTCTGCAAATGAAGACAAACAGCAGGGGGGGTTCCAGAGAGACCAGAGGCTCGGCAACAAGGGCAGGGAATTCACTGTCAGCCTGGATCTATGGTGTGTATGTGTGTGTGTGTGTGTGTGTGTGTGTGTGTGTGTGTGTGTGTGTGTGTGTGTGTGTGTGTGTGTGTGTGTGTGTGTGTGTGTGTGCGTGTGCATGTGTGTGTACGTTCCATTCCATTTATTCATGACAATCTAAACATCGTTTTCACAAAGAAACAGAAAAATCTAAACAATCGCTGAAACGATCCAAACTGATAAAGGTTCTCAGACGGCCAGGATTACCATACCATACACACACACAAACACAAACACAAACACACACATCTACACACACACACACACACACACACACACACACACACACACTTCATCCCAGAACATGAC
>PIJE02000108.1:247774-252774 GCA_002895965.2 Coryphaenoides rupestris | reverse complement strand
CGGGGGAGCGGGGGGAGGGAGACGCAGAAGACAGGAACAGGCGGACGAGGCGAAGACGCGACCGAAGCGGGGCGCGAGAGCAGGAGGGCGGGCAGAGGACGGGGGCGAGCGGAAGGGGGGGGGGCGTGCGGGCGGGCGCAGAGAACGCGAGCAGGGGCGCGGACCGGGGCAGCGACGCAGAGAGGGACCAGAAACGCGCAGCCGAAAGGCGGCGAGGAGGCGGGCGCAGCCCAGGGGAGGCGGGAGCCGGAGGGGGGAGGCGCGGACGGGGAAGGCGAGCAGAGGCAGGCGAGCCAGAAGGCGGGCGGGGGGGCGGAGGAGCGCGGGGGGGGAAAGGAGGGAAGAAGAGGAGGCCGAGGGCAAGACGAAGAGAAGGAAGCGGACCACCGACCAGGCGGCGGGAACGAGCAGAGACGAGGGGGCGAAACGACGACAGGCAAACCAGAGAACCAGGAGGCGGGAGGGGGCGGCGAGACGGGCGCGTCTGCGCGGACCGCGGCGGCAGGACCGAGGGGCGAGCCACGCACAGCAAGAAGAGCCTCAAAACCAGGCCCGAAGGGAGACGCCGCAGGGAGCCGGGGCAGCGCGACGCGGGGCCGCGGGACCGGAGAGAAGAGAGTGACACAAGAGAGGGAGCAGGCAGGGGGCGAGGCGAATGAGCCGGGCGAACCGGGGGAGAGAAGAGAGGCAGGGAGGAGGAAGAGGCGCGCACAACGGGGGGGGAGTGGAAGAGGGGAGGCGCGCGCGCGGCTGGACGCAGACGGAGGAGAGCAGGCGAGAAGAGCGCAGGGGCGAGGGCACGGGGGAGGCGGACAAGAGGCAGCGACGCAGACCAGACGGGGGAGGAGGCGGCAAGCCGCGCGGCGAGGGGCGCGGCGGGGCGGGCAGGAGAGCGAGGGGCGGGCGAGGCGCGGAGGGGGCGCGGGATCAGGCGCGCAGAGAAGCGCGCGGCGCAGCGAGGAAGACCGAGAGGGAGGAGAGGAGAGGGAGGGAGGGAGGGGGAGGGAGGAGGAGGGGGAGAGGGAGGGGGAGAGGGGGGGGAGGGGAGAGAGGGAGGGAGGGAGGGGAGGGGGGGAGGAGAGGGAGGGAGGGAGAGAGGGGAGAGGGGGAGAGGGAGGGTGGGAGGGGGGGAGAGGGAGGGAGGAGAAGGGGAGAGGGGGGGAGGGAGAGGGGGAGGGAGGGGAGAGAGGGGGAGGGGAGGAGGGAGGGGGAGGGGGGGGGGAGGAGAGGGGAGAGGGGAGGGAGGGGAGAGGAGGAGGGGGGAGGGGAAGAGAGAGGAGAGGGGAGAGGAGGAGGGGGGGGGGAGGGGGGGAGGGGAGGAGGAGAGAGAGAGGGGAGGCGCGGGGGGCGGGCGCGGGGGGTGCGGAGACGGCGAAGGGGCGGGAGCGCGGCGCAGCGACGAAAAAGCCGCAAAACGCAGGGCGCCGAAGCGCGCCGCGCGGGAGGGAGCGGCGGGGCGACGGCCGACGGGGCGGGCGCCGAGCGCGCGGGGGGGGGAAGGATGGAGGGAGGGGGAGAGAGGGAGAGAAGAGAGAGGGAGGAGGAGAGAGGGAGGGGGGAGGAGAGGGGGAGGGAGAGGGGAGAGAGAGAGGGGAGAGGGGAAGGAGAGAGAGAGGGGGGGGAGAGAGAGGGGAGGGAGAGAGAGGGAGAGAGAGGGAGGGAGGGGAGAGAGAGAGAGAGAGGGAGAGAGGGAGAGGAAGAGAGACAGAGAGAGAGAGAGTGAGAGAGTAAGACACAGAGAGAGAGAGACAGAGAGACTGATCAAGAGGGAGAGGGAGAGAGAGATAAAATGAGAGACTGAGACTGAGAGAGAGAGAGACCAGAGAGACCCAGAGAGACCATAGCACAGCCACCACACAATAACCAAACCACCCAATCCATTACCCACCCAGCCCCCACCAAAACATCGCGCAATGAGGACACGACAGCGACAACCGCAAGCACAAAAACTCAACACAACAAAACGGCGCACCACGGGGCACCAAACACAAAACACAACACAACACAACACAACACAACGCAACGCAACGCAACACGCAAACACACACACGACACAACACAACAAAACAACACAACACAACACAACACACACACACACACACAAACACAACACACAAACACAACACAACCACAACACAACACACAAACACAACACAAAACACAACACAACACAACACCAAACACAACACAACACAACACAACACCACCAAACCAACACCACCACACAACACCAACACCAAACCACCCAAACACCAACCACCAACACCACCAACACCAACCACCAACACACCAACACCAACACAAACACCAACCACCAAACACCAACCACCAAACACCAACACCAACCACCAACACCAACACCATCACCAACACCAACACCAACCACCAACCACCAACACCCACCACCAAACCACACCACCAAACACCAACCACCAACACCAACCACCAACCACCAAACCAACCACCAAACACCAACCACCCACCACCACCCCACCAACACAAACACCACACAACCAACCAACAAAACACAACCAAAACACCAACCACCAACCCAAACACAACAAACACCAACACCAAACACAACACAAACAAACCAACACCAACACACCACACACACACAACACCACAACACACAACACAAACACAACACAAACACCAACACACCAACACAAACACCAACACACAACAACCAACACCAAACAACACACCAACATCACCAACACCAACACCAACATCACCAACATCACCAACACCAACACCAACATCACCAACACCAACATCACCAACACCAACATCACCAACACCAACATCACCAACACCAACACCACCACATCACCAACACCAACATCACCAACACCAACATCACCAACACCAACATCACCAACACCAACATCACCAACATCAACATCACCAACACCAACATCACCAACACCAACATCACCAACACCAACACCAACACCAACACCACCATCACCAACACCAACATCACCAACACCAACACCCATCCCCACGACACTCCTGGTGGCCAGAGAGAGAACACACACACACACAAGCTAGCTATAGCTTGACTGAGAGAGAGAGAGAGAGCGAGAGAGAGAGAGAGCAGTGTGTTTGGTGGGCTGGGGGCAATGGAAATGAATGGAAATCAAGGCCCTGCATGGGCAAATAAGAGCGATTGTGAAAGCATTTATTGACAAAGAGTGTGTCTGAATGGGCCTATTATTCCTTTTGGAATCAAACAAACCCAGAAGAATACTGTGTGTGTGTGTGTGTGTGTGTACGTGTGCGAGTGTTTGTGTGTGTGTGCTTGCATGCGTGCATGTGTGTGTGTGCGAGTGTGTGTGTGCGCTTGTGTGTGTGCGAGTGTGTGTGTGCGTGTGTGTGTGTGTGCGTGTGTGTATGTGCGTGTGTGTCTCTGATCTGGACAGGTGTGCAGCCAGGTGTGACAGTTACAGAGTCTCATGTGGCCGTCCATTGTCTTCCACACAGAGGGCAGCTTTCGCATGCTAAAATATTAGACAAGCATCTGTCCTATTATGAATATGGCCAGCGAGACGCACACACATACACACACACACACACACACACACACACACGGACACGCACGGACACACTAACACACTAACACACTAACAGACATTTTTGGAAACAGGTCTTGACTGTGATTAAATTCCCTTTTCAGAAAAACGAACTGGCAGGTCGTTGCAGCTTTTACACACACACAAACACACACACACACAGAGACACACACACACACACACACACACACACACACACACACACACACACACACACACACACACACACACACACACACACACTCGTTCACACTCACAGGACCGGGGTCAGACTGAGGGGTTATTCCATTAGCTGCTTACGGAGCTTGAAAAGGCATAAACACCTTTGCAGTCAATTCTACCGCAGTGCGCCATGATGCAGTCTATAAGAGCAGCCTTCAGTTCACCTGGCTGGTGTGCACCTTCTGGTCATCATAAATGCACTACTGATGTGGTATCACTGCGTATTCTTACTCTATTGTTTGTCAGTGAGACGTCGTATTACTGTTCATCACGCACCCTGCTGTTGTGCCGAGGACAAAAGTCTGAATATGTGCGTGCTGAATCTGATCGCAACGTACGTATGTAAACACACGACGACGGATGATGAGGAACATCAAATATTTACTCTCCGGTCGTCGCCGCGCCGAATAACAACGAAGGCAACAACCCGCCACGCGTGTTGCTCAAGGAATTCTGTCACAAATTGTTGGTTGAGGAGTAAAAAGCCTCGGCGTGGTGATGTGCACCGGCTGACAGCTGTACAACAGAGCGCTGCTTCTCGGTCCTCACGTCGGTGTGCCTGTCGGTTTGACAGCACAGCGGTTGTGAGACTTTTGCGGAGAAGAAGAGTTTCACCAGACGAGTATCAGATTCCCGTCGGATACGTACAAAGTTAAATGTGCCGTAGTTTATTTTTTTTGCACGTTGATTTGTATTACGGTTTATCGGTCTCACTGAGCGGCGATGAGTCAAAATAGTGCCTTTAATGAGATCCCCTATATACGCTAAATTATTAATCCAATGCTAATTTGGGAAACAAATTGCCTATTCTGAATCAATATGAAAATCCATGTGGAACTCAAATTGGTTGGTTATATGATTATACATATACAGTTAACATGCTCAAAATGTAATTGTGGAGTGTGTGTGTGTGTGGTTGGTGGCTGGTTTAAGCAGCCTCACCTGGCCCACAGTCAGGCTGATTTATAGTCTGGGGCTGCTGGGTGAGGCTGCACACCTGAGGTGAATTGGCCAATCAATGCACACAGCGCCCATCACCACACACACTCGAGAGTGCCGACCTGTCAGCATCTACCGCCTGCTCTTCTCCTGCAGAAACGCTTTCCAACCCTGCAATAAATGGGCTTTCTCAACAACTTCCTGTGTCCCTGGAGTGGGAGGAGCCTGGCAGAAGCCACTTAAGTGGCGTGTAAGCCTGTG
>PIJE02000108.1:235274-240274 GCA_002895965.2 Coryphaenoides rupestris | reverse complement strand
TCTGGGACCAGAATAAAATGGCCTGTAGCATTTTAAACGTCTGGTACCTTGGAGATGCTACTCTGTGTATCATCCCGAAGGTACCGCAACGCTAGCCCTCGGCTAGTGTGTGCCAGACAGTGCAACACTAGGTGCTACGTAGGAGCTGTGTGTGTGCGTGTGGCCTGGTCACACTTGGATACTGTTATTTAGGTGTGCTTGTGTTTCTAGGATGTTCTATACGCAGGTGAACATGGCCATGACATGCATGCGTCTGCTGAGATGTGTGTGTGGGTTGTGTGTGTGTGTGTGTGTGTGTGTGTGGTGTGTGTGGTGTGTTGTGTGTGTGTGTGTGTGTGTGTGTGTGTATGTGTGTGTGTGCGTGTGTGCGTCTGTGTGCGTGTGTTTCTCACTTTCTATATAATACATGTGTGTGTTGGAGGGAGAGGGAGAGAGGGGGGATATGGAGAGAGATAATAGAGATAATAGATGCACAGCCAGCCAGACAGACAGACCAACCAACAGACAGAGAGACAAACCATCTTAGAGGAGAGAGTGAGCAAGAGCGAGAGAGAGCAAGAGAGAAACCGAGATAGAGAGTGTGCACGAGAGAGAGAGAGCAAGAGAGAGAGAGTTAGAGAGTGTGCACGAGAGAGAGAGAGAGAGCAAGAGAGAGAGAGTTAGAGAGTGTGCACGAGAGAGAGAGAGAGCAAGAGAGAGAGAGTTAGAGAGTGTGCACGAGAGAGAAGAGAGCAAGAGAAGAGTAGAGAGTTGCACGAGAGAGAGAGAGCAAGGAGAGAGAGTAGGTCACGAGAGGGCACGAGAAGAGAGAGCAAGAGAGAGAGAGTTTAGAGTGTGCACGAGAGAGAGAGAGAGCAAGAGAGAGAGAGTTAGAGAGTGTGCACCGAGAGAGAGAGAGAGCAAAGAGAAGATAGTTAGAGGAGTGTGCACGAGGAGAGAGAGAGAGAGAGAGAGAGAGCAAGAGAGAGAGAATTAGAGAGTGGTGCACCGAAGAGAGAGGACGAGATAGAAGAGGAGAGCAAGAGCGGAAGAGACGATAGCAAGAGAGAGAAAGTGTGCACAAGGGAGAGAGACCAGCAGAGAAAGAAAGGAGAGAGGTGGTGAGAGAAGAGAGAAGGGACGAGAGTGGATGTCTTGACCGGGAGGGCCTTTGTAAAAAGGGCTCTCATCTGACACAGACAGTTTCATCAATAATGCAGTGTTGGCTTTCGCCCCGCGCCGCCCGGCCAGTAGGGTAGCGGCGCCGGGATTTAGAAGATCGGGAGAGCACTTAATGCGGGGGACCGAGGGACCTCATCAACCCGGGCATTACCCCCGGTACGCCCCCCTTCGCAGGGCAGAGATTAGGCCCCGGGAGACGGAGATAGGCAGAGAGGCGGATGCAAGGGGTGAGGAAAAATAAGAGATAGACAGAAGTGGGAGAGAGAGAGAGAGAGAGAGACAGACAGAGGAGACCCTGCGGCAGAGTAGCCTTCACTCCTGCTGGCTTTTCGACACTTTCTATCCGGGGAGAGAGGAAAAAAAAATCCTAGAGCCACACCACTCACCTGCTGCATTTGGTTGTGTATTTATTCATGTGTCTGCCTCCCAGACTTATATAATCTGTTTTATGGGATGATATAACAGAGGGAGGAGGGGACGCAAAAATAAAAACACAAAGAGAGAGTCATAGAGATGTAACATGCAGGGATGATAGACAGAGGTTGAGAGGGAGAGAGACAGAACGGGAGAGAGGGAGGGGGAGAGAGAGGGAGATGGAGAAGGAGAGAGAGCGAAAGGGGGCGGGGGGGGGGGGGGGGAGAGAGAGAGGGGGGAAGCAAAATTGAGAACATGATGACAGAGCAAGAGAGATGGGTCAGAGAAGGGTAAGAGAGAGAAGAGACGGGGGGAGGGAGAGGGGAAGAGAGGGAGACAGGGTGAGAGGGAGAGAGGGATATAGGGAGAGAGGGAGAGGGGGAGAGAGGGAGAGAGGGAGAGAGGGATGCAGACAGATCACTACCCAGGGGTCAGGGATACGTTTCTCTCTATCCCTCTGTTGGAAAATGTGGAGCAGAACAGAATCGACGATAATGAATGACCTCAGACTGCACTTCACTTTTTATCTTCTATTGACACAACGTGCACACACAAAATGGCACCACTCACACACACACACGTCTATACACACACAAACACACACACACACTTGACATGTCTATAGACACACACAGGCACACAGACACGGATACAAACATGTCTATATATAGACACACACACACAACACGGATACAAACTGTGTATGTACCTGATTTTTCCCTCCTTCGACAGTTCGTGTGGTGGGTCATCACATAGCAGCCGCGAGTCTCCCTCCAGAATGTAGACACATACACACTCCTGTTATACACACACACACAACACACAACACACACACACACACACACACACACACACACAAACACGTTTCAAATGAATCACATTTCAATGAATTGTAACAGGGATGACCTTATTATTGGCGAGGGAGTCCTAGACTCGTTCCTCAGCGTGACAGGGCCGAATATTAAGTGGTGCCGTTTTTCCCGTAAAACATCAAGGTAATTTATGTGTTCAGTTCATTTGTATACGTGTGCTACTCTGTGTGTGTGTGTGTGTGTGTGTGTGTGTGTACCGTGCTGGGAAGCAATTCCTGTATGCTGTCTCGGAGGGCATCTCGTAGCGAGCGAACATTGACGACCGCTGCCAGCCGCAGCAAAGCATCCTGGGGAGAGAAGAGAGAAACAATGAGGAGTTTTCCACCTGGCTGACACAGTTCCCCCCCGAGGGCCAAGCGCTCATGATATAAATGTCTGGGATTGAAACCCTCAGGCCTCCGGGCCAAAGTTTCATTAATATTTTCGGTAATATTTTCCCAACATTTATATAGGACCTGAGCCTTCCCAGAAATGCACTTTTGCGCGTCTCTGGGAAAAAGTCTGGGGGAAAAAAACTGCCACGTCTCGGGCCAAATTTTTGTCAAAAGGTAACAAATACACAGCAAACTGTGTATCTTGGATGCACACACATGTCTAAAAATGTCTGAAATGTGCTCAGTTCGTGTTCCGTTGAGCGGTCTGCCAGAGTTTGTTTCTCTGTCCTGTACAACCGCCGCGGTCCTCAATGGCTCCATTGTGAAAGTCTGAAACAAAATCCGCGACGGTGGCTTACGTGTGGAATCCTCTCGACGGGCGGCTCGTCGGCGAAACGAAACAACAGACAGGTTGACTCCAAACAAACGCATTGAACTTCCGCTTGTAACACATCTTTCTCTAAATCATGCAATGAGTTAAACGCCCAATGATTCACCCCAATTAGACCCAATGTCATTTGCAATGTACTTTTCCACAAACCGGGTCGTTACTTGACACGACCTGACTTTGTCAATTAAAGAAGCAATATTTAAAAAGAAAAAAGGATTAACACAACAAAATTCAGCATGAAGGAGGTGATTTAGTGTTAGCTCGTAGCATGTAGCTGCACACTCACAAAAAGAAAAAATTAATAAACAAATAAATAAAATACATGAATAAATAAAGTGCTATGAGCTCTGCTGTTTGCTCTCCACCATCAAAGAGACAAGCAGGCCAGCGCCACAAAAGGTCCTCAGTAAAGTAAAGTATTATATTTGAACTGGCACGACATGTTGCAGAGTTGTTCGACCGCATTGATCGTGCTTTGCACAAAGCCGAGTATCCTAAGAGAAAACAAACACACACACCACGGGTGGCGGTGTGTGTGTGTGTGTGTGTGTGTGTGTGTGTGTGTGTGTGTGCCCAGACCGGGCCACTGCATGGCACGGGGTCACACACACACACTCCTAATGAGAGCCAGCGGGCCGAGACTGCGAGAGCGTATTAACAAGTCTTCTTGATGAGGACCGACACCACTCATAAATGAGTGATTTACGCGTCAATATTTCACAACGGAAACCTGTGAAGTATGAAGTGAGGGAGGGAGGGAGACGCGCACGTGGATTTGGTTGCTAATGTCGGATGTCGGCCCCTTTGTTGAGTCAAAATTAGTTTGAGGAGATGTGGTGAAGAGGGGCTTGTCGAGTGCACAGCGTGTAAGCATGGCCCCCGGAGAAGAAGAGGGACTTATCTCGCTGCAAAGCCAAGCCCAGAACAACTGTAACACAGCTAATGTCACACACTGCACCGGTGTTAAGGACCACTGAGCATCTTCTGCTGCTCTTTTTGCTGTAAATACTGTAAATATTGTGGGGGGGTGGCAACGGGAAGGTCGCTGGTTCGATCCCCGGGCTCCGCCTAGCCAAGTGTCGAAGTGTCCCTGAGCAAGACACCACCTAACCCTAACTGCTCCTGACGTGTTGGTTGTTACCTTGCAACCGACTGTAATGTGCTCGTAGCAATGTAGCTGCACACTCACAAAAAGAAAATAATTAATAAACAAATAAATAAATACATGAATAAATAAAGTGCTATGAGCTCTGCTGTTTGCTCTCCACCATCAAAGAGACAAGCAGGCCAGCGCCACAAAAGGTCCTCAGTAAAGCAAAGTATTATATTTGAACTGGCACGAGTTGTTCGACCGCATTGATCCTGCTTTGCACAAAGCCGAGTATCCTAAGAGAAAACAAACACACACACCACGGGTGGCGGTGTGTGTGTGTGTGTGTGTGTGTGTGTGTGTGTGTGTGTGCCCAGACCGGGCCACTGCATGGCACGGGGTCACACACACACACTCCTAATGAGAGCCAGCGGGCCGAGACTGCGAGAGCGTATTAACAAGTCTTCTTGATGAGGACCGACACCACTCATAAATGAGTGATTTACGCGTCAATATTTCACAACGGAAACCTGTGAAGTATGAAGTGAGGGAGGGAGGGAGACGCGCACGTGGATTTGGTTGCTAATGTCGGATGTCGGCCCCTTTGTTGAGTCAAAATTAGTTTGAGGAGATGTGGTGAAGAGGGGCTTGTCGAGTGCACAGCGTGTAAGCATGGCCCCCGGAGAAGAAGAGGGACT
>PIJE02000108.1:229281-235249 GCA_002895965.2 Coryphaenoides rupestris | reverse complement strand
AAGAGAGTGTGCACGAGAGAGAGAGAGAGCAAGAAAGATAAGTTAGAGAGTGTGCACGGGGAGAGAGAGAGAGAGAGAGAGAGCAAGAGACGGAGAATTAGAGAGTGTGCACGAAGAGAGAGGACGAGAAGAAGAGGAGAGCAAGAGCTCGAGAAGAGACGATAGCAAGAGAGAGAAAGTGTGCACAAGGGAGAGAGACAGAGGGAAAGAAAGGGAGAGAGGTTGTGAGAGAGAGAGAGCGAGGGAGAGAGTGGATGTTTGACCGCGGAGGGCTTGTAAAAGGGCTCTCATCTGACACAGACAGTTTCATCAATAATGCAGTGTTGGCTTTCGCCCCGCGCCGCCCGGCCAGTAGGGTAGCGGCGCCGGGATTTAGAAGATCGGGAGAGCACTTAATGCGGGGGACCGAGGGACCTCATCAACCCGGGCATTACCCCCGGTACGCCCCCCTTCGCAGGGCAGAGATTAGGCCCCGGGAGACGGAGATAGGCAGAGAGGCGGATGCAAGGGGTGAGAAAAATAAGAAGATAGACCGAGTGGAAGAGAGAGAGAGAGAGAGAAGACAGACAGAGGAGACCCTGCGGCAGATAGCCTTCACTCCTGCCGTGGCTTTCGACACTTTTATCCGCGGGAGAGAGAAGAAAAAAATCCTAGAGGCACACACCACTCACCTGCGCATTTGTTTTGTGTTATTTATTCATGTTCTGCCTCCAGACTTTATATAATCTGTTTTATTGGGATGAGTATAACGGAGGGAGAGGGACGCAAAAATTAAAACACAAAGAGAGTCATAGAACTGTAACAATGCAGGGATGATTAGACCAGAGGTTGGGAGGGAGAGAGACAGAACGGAGAGAGGGAGGGGGAGAGAGAGGGAGATGGAGAAGGCAGAGAGAGCGAAAAGGCGGGGGGGGGGGAGAGGGGGAAGCAAAATTGAGAGGATAATGTTGACAGAGCAAGAGAGATGGGTCAGAGAAAGGAGTAGAGAGAGAAGAGACGGGGGGGGGAGAGGGAAGAGAGGGACAGGGTAGAGGGAGAGGAGGGATAAGGGAGAGAGGGAAGAGGGGGACAGAGAGGAGAGGGAGAGACGAGGAGCAGACAGATCACTACCCAGGGGTCAGGGATCACGTTCTCTCTATCCCTCTGTTGGAAAATGTGGACAGAACCAGAATGACGGATTATATGAATGACCTCAGACTGCACTTCACATTTTATCTTTCTGATTGACACAACGGTGCAGCACACAAGCACATCACCCAGCACCACTATACACACAACACACACACACTTGAACTGGTCTATAGACACACCACAGAAACACACCACACGAACTAAAGCATGTCTATAGTGAACACACACAGCACACCAACACGACAACACATGTCATACAATCAGACACACACACACAACACGGATACAACTGATGTATGTACCTGATCTTCTCCCTCCTTCGACAGTCGATGTGGTGGGTCATTCCACATAGCGCCTTAGCAGCCGCGAGTCTCCCTCCAGAATGTAGACACATTACACACTACCTGTATACCCACACACACACACACAGCACACACACCACACACACCAACCACAGCCCACACACACCACACACAACACTTAAATGAAATCACATCTTTCAATGAATTGTAACAGGGTATGACCTATTATTGGCGAGGGAGTCCTAGACTCGTTCGCTCAGCGTGACAGGGCCGACATATTAAGTGGTCCGTTTTTCCCGTAAAAAATCCAATGGGTAATTTATATGGTGTTCAGGTTCATTTGTATTACGTGTGCTACTCTGGGTGTGTGTGTGTGTTGTGTGTGTGTGTGTTGTGTGTGCTGTACCGTGCTGGGAAGCAAATTCCTGTATATGCTGTTCTCGGAGGGCATCTCGTAGCGGATGCGAACATTGACGACCGCTGCCAGCGCAAGCAAAGGCAATCCTGGGGAGAGAAAGAGAGAAACAATGAGGAGATTTCCACCTGACTGACACCGTTTCCCCCGAGGGCCAAGCGCTCATGATATTAAATGTCTGGGATTGAAAAACCCTTCAGCCTCCGGGCCAAGTTTCATTAATATTCCGGTAATATTTTCCCAACATTCTTATATAGGAACCGAGCCTTTCCAGAAAATGCACTTTTGCGCTGTCTTCTGGGAAAAAGTTGGGGAAAAAAAAACTGCGCCACGTCTCGGGCCAATTTTTGTCAAAAGGTAAACAAATACACAGCAAACTGTGTAATCTTGGAGATGCACACACATGTCTAAAAATGTCTGAAATTTGTGCTCAGTTCGTTGCTCGTTGACGGCTCTGCCAGAGTTTGTTCTCTGTCCTGGTACAAGCCGCTCTTCAATGGCCTCCATTTGTGAAGTCCTGAAACAAAATCCCAGCGACGGTGCTTACGCATGTGAGATCTCTCAACGGGCGGGCTCGTCGGCGAAACGAAACAAACAGACAGGTTGACTCCAAACAAACGCATTGAACTTCCGCTTGTAACACATCTTTCTTCTAAATCATGGCAATAGCTAAAAACGCCCAATGATTCACCCAATTAAGACCCAATGTCATCTTACCAGTAACTTTGCCACAACCGGGTCGTTACGTTGACCTACGGACTGATATATGTCAATTAAATGAGCAATTATTTTAAAAAGAAAAAAAGATTAACACAACAAATTCAGCCGTATGAGAGGTGATTTAGTGTTAGCTCGTAGCAAGTGCCTGCATCACTCACAAGAAAGAACAAAAGATTAATAACAAATAAA
The DNA here is from genome assembly GCA_002895965.2 of Coryphaenoides rupestris. Taxonomy (NCBI): domain Eukaryota; kingdom Metazoa; phylum Chordata; class Actinopteri; order Gadiformes; family Macrouridae; genus Coryphaenoides; species Coryphaenoides rupestris. The sequence goes on along the minus strand of PIJE02000108.1, from coordinate 232,492 downwards.
TAAATAAATACATGAATAAATAAAGTGCTATGAGCTCTGCTGTTCTGCTCACCCATCAAAGAGACAAGCAGGCCAGCGCCACAAAAAGGTCGCTCAGTTAAAGTCAAGTATATTATATTTGAAACTGGCACCGAACATGTTGCAGAGTTGTTCGACCGCATTGATCCTGCTTTGCACCAAAGCCCGAGTATCCTAAGAGAAAACCAAACACACACACCACGGGGGCTGGCTGTGTGTGTGTGTGTGTGGTGTGTGTGTGGGTGTGTGTGGTGCCAAGACCGGAGCCACTGGCATGGCACGCGGTCACGAGCACACACGACTCCTAATGAGAGCCAGCGGGGCCGAGGACTGCCGAGGAGCGTATTAACAAGTCTTCTGTGATGAGGACCGACACCACTCATAAATGAGTGATTTACGCGTCAATATTTCACAACGGAAACCTGTGAAGTATGAAGTGAGGAGGGAGGGAGACGCGCACGTGGATTTGGTTGCTAATGTCGGATGTCGGCCCCTTTGTTGAGTCAAAATTAGTTTGAGGAGATGTGGTGAAGAGGGGCTTGTCGAGTGCACAGCGTGTAAGCATGGCCCCCGGAGAAGAAGAGGGACTTATCTCGCTGCAAAGCCAAGCCCAGAACAACTGTAACACAGCTAATGTCACACACTGCACCGGTGTTAAGGACCACTGAGCATCTTCTGCTGCTCTTTTTGCTGTAAATACTGGAAATATTGTGGGGCGGGGCAACGGGAAGGTCGCTGGTTCGATCCCCGGGCTCCGCCTAGCCAAGTGTCGAAGTGTCCCTGAGCAAGACGCCACCTAACCCTAACTGCTCCTGACGTGTTGGTCGTTACCTTGCATGGTTGACACCGCCGTCGGTGTATGAATGGGTGAATGTGAGGCAACTGTAAAGCGCTTTGGATAAAAGAGCTATATAAATGCAATCCATTTACCATTTATTTACCATTTGTGGATATTCTGATCCTCCAATCCAATTCCTCCGTTTGTATTGTATTGTTCTTTTGCACATTTTGCTGAGCATCGCCACTTTTTCACTTCACTACATATCCTGAATGTGTACACGACAATTACACTTCTTTTTGCTGAATCTTGTTAGTAGATAGGCTGGGATGTTCTGATCTGACAACAGAGCAAGTCAGAGAAAGAAGTAAACACCTCTCTGCAAATCTACGCCATTGCAAAAATAATAATCGTCTTATGACATTAAATAGAAAAATGGGAGAGATTGTGTTTTGTTGTCTGATTCGTATCCGTTATCACAGCGCTTATCCTACTGCTGCTGCCCTGCCGACAATAATTTAAGTTTGAAAATTGCCCTAATCAATTCAGCAATAAACATTGTCTACAATTACCTAATGTAATCACTGTGTCTCCGAACGATAAAGAATAAGTTGACAAGCAGGAGGATAATAAGACTGGGCCGTGCCATGTGTTGTTGTTGTTGGACCGGGGCGGGGGAGACATCACAGATGGTATCTTCCACACGCACCACGTCGCTCCAGGTGGACCAGATGCGCTTCTCATCCACCCATCACTCTTATCGCTCTGAGCAACACCCTCCGCTGGCTACTCCCTGCTGGTGGGGCGGTGGTGGTGGTGGTGGTGGTGGTGATGGTGGTGGTGGTGATGGTGGTGGTGGTGGTGGTGGGGGTGATGGTGGTGGTGGTGAGTGGTGGTGCTGGTGGTGGGGGATGATGGTGGTGGTGGTGGGTGATGGGGTGGTGGTGGATGGTGGTGGTGGTGATGGTGATGGTGGTGATGATAATGGTGGTGATGATGATGATGATGATATTGATGATTATGACAGTGATGATGAAGATGATGATGGTAGTGACTCAGTGTATAAAGTTTGATGGTGCAGTGATGCGGTAATGAGGGAAGAGGCAGTGCAGAGCATTCCTCTCCATATTGGTTATTACAGATGATTAGATTTGATTAAATGCGATTAACTTTGACCACTCAATCAGCCAGCGAGAGCGCCATTATAATGAAGCTGGAGCTGAACCAGACCTCTTACTTATATTTATATCTGCGATGTGCCAGTGTGTGTGTGAGTGTATGCATGAGTGCGCAAATAGGCAATCAGGCGTGTGTGTGTGTGTGTGTGTGTGTGTGTGTGTGTGTGTGTGTGTGGCTGAGCAGACCGCGTGTGTGTTATGTGGTTGTGGTGTGTGTGTGTGTGTGTGTGTGTGTGTGTGTCGGTGTGTGTGTGAGTGTGTCGGTGTGTGAGTGAGTGTGTCGGTGTGTGTGTGAGTGTGTGTGTGTGTGTGTGTGTGTGTGTGTGTGTGTGTGTGTGTGTGTGTGTGTGTGTGTGTGTGTGTGTGTGTGTGTGTGTGTGACCGTGAGGGAAACAACAACAGCATGATTTTGCAAATAACGGATCTATATACTTGAAAATCCCTGTCGGGAGTGTTTGATCAGAATTCAATTTGAATTGTCTGAAATGTCTGTTAGCTATTATTGAAAAACATGAACAGGAAAGATCAGTCAAAGCCCTCACTGTATGCGGTGTATGTGTGTGTGTGTGTGTGTGTGTGTGTGTGTGTGTGTGTGTGTGTGTGTGTGTGTGTGTGTGTGTGTGTGTGTGTGTGTGTGTGCGTGTGCGTGTGCGTGTGCGGATGGGTGTCACAATTGCGCCCGTGTGCGTCCCTATTGCAGTTAGACGTATGGTCGGCTAAATGTCAGATTGTGTCCTTTGACCTTTTCCAATCATCCTCCGTCATAAACCTCTCACCGTCTATTATATTAATTTACCTGTCAGCCCTCCTTAATATACAGTACCTCCCACACCCACACACACACACCACTACACTACGCTACACATATACAAACAGAAGGAGAGGAGCAAGAGAGAGAGAGACAGAGAGACAGAGAGAGAGAGACAGAGAGACAGAGAGACAGAGAGAGAGATAGGGGGATAAAGGCATGCTTATTGGACCGTTCATCCACCCACGATGCACCTAGCTACAACAGACATAGTAGATATCATATCAAACCCCCCCCATGTATTTCAATATGAAACCCCAGCTGCTTTGTTTTCCTTCTGTTTGGTGTTACACCGTTGCAATTTCATTTTCGTAATAGTTTCGTCTCCTTGCATAAAGATGATTTGTTGTGTTATTTTGGTTATGTTATTAGATGGGGGGGGGGGCATTCGGTTTTTATGTCAATTGGTACTTTAAAGCTTTTATCTAA
>PIJE02000108.1:221781-224281 GCA_002895965.2 Coryphaenoides rupestris | reverse complement strand
TCTAAGTCTCTATGTCTCTGTCTTTGTCTCTGTCTTTGTCTCTCTCTCTCTCTCTCTCTCTCTCTCTCTCTCTCTCTCTCTCTCTCTCTCTCTCTCTCTCTCTCTCTCTTTCTCTCTCTCTCTCTACTGCAGGTGTGTGACAGATTGTCGTCATGCAGCCGCTGCTTCTATTTTAATCTGACACTTGTGTTGGCCGGGGCAAACGCCCACACGATCTCCCCATCCTCTCAGCTCTATGCCTCTCTCTCTCTCTCTCTCTCTCTCTGTATCTGCATGCCACTCGTCCATTCTCTCCCTCTCTCCCTCGCCCTCTCACTCGCTCTGTCTCTCTCTCTGTATCTGCATGCCACTCACCCATTCTCTCTCTCTCTCTCTCTCTCTCTCTCTCTCTCTCTGTATCTGCCTCTCGCTGACTCCCTCTATCTGTATGTCTCTGTCTCCCTCTCTTTCTCACTCTCTGTATCTGTCTCTCACTCATTACCTCTGTCTGCATGTCTCTTCGTCTCTCTCTATACGTATGTCTGCTGTGTCATTCTCTCTCTTCCTCTCTCTATCCATACAGTATGTCTCTCACTCATTCACACTGATCCTCGATATCGCTCTCTGCCCGTATGTCTATCACTCATTCCCTCTCTGACTCTCTCCTTTTCTCTCTCTATCCGCATGCCTCTCACCCATCCTATCCACCTCTCTTTGTGTGTGTGTGTGTGTGTGTGCATGTGTGTGCGTCTGTGTGTGTGTGTGTGTGTGTGTGTGTGTGTCTGATTGTCTGTGTCTCTCTCTATGTGTGTGTGTCCATGTGTGTGCATGTGTGTGCATGTGTGTGTGTGTGTGTGTGTGTGTGTGTGTGTGGTGTGTGTGTGTCTGATTGTCTGTGTCTCTGTCTATGTGTGTGTGTGTGTCGTGTTGTGATGCCAACATGAAGCACAGCGCTCACATGTTGAGGCGTATCGAGTCCCTGGCAAGTAAAGAGATTAAACAGAAGTGCTTGGCGGGAGCTACGTGTGACACATATAAACGTGTGTGTGTGTGTGTGTGTGCGTGTGGCTGTGCGTGTGTGTCTGTGTGTGCGTTGTGTTGTGGTGTCTTGTTATGCCATGTCCCATTAATCTGTCTGTCCGTCTTTTTTCATCTCTGCAGCAGTCAGACATGAGTGAACATAATCACCCCTCGTACACACACACACACACACACACACACACACACACACACACACACATGCACACACACACACATGCACACATTCCCTATTTTAGTGCATTTGTTTTGGTTTTAACCCAAGGGCCCTACTCCAGCTACAGTTTAACACTTAACTGAGTGAGCACCGGCATCGGTGTGTGTATGTGTGTGTGTACGTGTGTACGTGTACGTGTGTGTGTGTGTGTGTGTGTGTGTGTGTGTGTGTGTGTGTGTGTGTGTGTGTGTTTTGTGTGATCTTCCTTCAAAGCATCAATGCTTCAAACTGGCAGCCAAAAAAAAAGTAGGCTGCATCTGTTGAATAAAATTATAGTTCCTTTAAAATCCCCCAACAGGTACAAATAAAAACGTGTGTGTGTGTGCGTGTGTGTGCGTGTGTGTGTGACGTTCATGCTGTATGTGTGCATGACGTCTTTTTTCCACGGTAGAATGCATTTCCTTTTAAACATTCCAGTGGGAACTTGTCTGTTTATCTCCCCAGGAACACACACATGCACAATTGTGCACACGCACGCACACATGCACACACACACATGCACACACACACACACACACACACACACACACACACACACATCTGCTCTCTGCTCCTCTGTCTGCTGCCCCATTTCAGATGTTACATGAGGGTCACCTTGGGCTGTGTGTGTGTGTGTGTGTGTGTGTGTGTGTGTGTGTGTGTGTGTGTGTGTGTGTGTGTGTGTGTGTGTACATGTGCGCTGTTTGGACAGGCGGACAGGGAGGTGGGGGTTTGACTGATGGATGCGTGTCTGGAGGACAGAGGTGTGAACAGGTCAGGGGGAGTGAGGCCGGCCAGAGTGAAGTGTGTTTGTGCAGGAGGACTCTGGGTGGCCCCCCCCGGTGGACGTGAGGCGGTCCCAGCACATCTTCTTCTCCGGGTCATGGCCCAGGAGCGCGTCACAAAGGGTGTGACCATAAATAAAACACACACACACACACACACACACACACACACACACACACACACACACACACACACACACACACACACACACACACTGGAAGCCAGGATATAAATTAAAAAAATAAGTATTTTCAGATTCTGCAGTAAAAAGTCCACCGGTGGTGCCTGTCTTAGCCGACCGAGATGAATACATTTCAATCATTAGGAGATGACAATGTGTAATATTAAAATATTACATTCTATTATAAACTGGTTAAGATCCACCCTCCTGACCTCATGACCTCTAATCATAATTAGGGGTCATGGGGGAGGGGGGGGTGGCATGCCATAGAGTGTCACTGGCAGTGTCTCATTTGAATGTGCTGGCATAACATCAACCTG
>PIJE02000108.1:211781-214281 GCA_002895965.2 Coryphaenoides rupestris | reverse complement strand
CACGCACACACACACACATATGCATACACACACACACTCAGATGCACAGACGCACACACACATACGCGTACACACACACACACACACACACACACACACACACAGACGCACACACACATCCGCGTACACGCCAGCATGCACACACACTTATAGATGAGGGGATAAAGGGGGAGGCTGAGCACGGCGTATAGAAGGAGGTGTGACTAATCTCGTCTTCCTCTGTTTGGACCGCGAGACTGGAAGAGATGAGGGAGAGCTGTGAAATCATTTTGACGGGGAGGATTAAGAAGCATGCGCGCACACACACACACACACACACACACAAACACGTGTGCACATACACACACTCACACACACGCACACGCAAACGCGCATGCACATACACACACGCACACCAATGCACACACAAGCACAAATACACTCCCTCACAGGTATCTGCACACATAGACGCACACACACACACACACACACACACACACACACATACTCACTCTTTCCAGCGAGCTGATTGCATACGTGCTACCACCTACAAATCCATAGCAACTCATTCACACACAGTCACTCCCTCAGCCTGCCCTCTCCGGACCCCTCCTCCCCCCCCTCCAGCTTCCTCGCTGAACACACCGACACAGGGAGAGGAAAAAGTATCTAACAAAGAGAGAGAGAGAGTGTGTGTGTCTGTGTGTGTGTGTGTGTGGCTTGGAATTAGAAAGAGTTCTCAAAGAAAAAGTGTGATCATCCAGCAACCTTCAGAGATGGAATGTTATTAATTTATCTTTGACTAGGACGGCGTTCATTGTGCGAAAATGAATGCTTTGCCCCGGCTTCTGTATCTTTTGTATGTGTGGCGTGTGCCGCCTCTCTCTTAGTGCCCAACTCTTTTCTTCACTCGGTCCACAGGTTGGAGCTCAACCTCGAGAGGCATTCCGCACATAAATAACTCTCTACTTCCGAGAAGTCAAAAGGAGTGCGGGGGGGGAGGGGGGCTTAGCTCTTCCAAACTTCCAAACATCCCATCAATTTCTGGCATCTAGACGTGGATGGGCTGGTGCCGTACGGAGGCAGACTCCTCCATTGTCCATACTTAATTGTTACATCCTACGCTTAAAGGTTGGACACAATGCCGTCAGGATTTTAAGAAATTCCGACATTTCCGGTCTGCTGGGGACTATCGGTAACATTGGTAACTCATTCACTCCTCCCTGCGAAGTTGGACGCTAGATTTGTGCGGTGGAGGAACCGGGAGGGACTGAAATGTTTTTGTGACCTTTATATACAGTATTGATGATGCCTTCACGAGTTTTGAGATGCTATCTGGTCAATTTAACTTGTCCCGCTCAGACATTTTCCGATATTCTCAAATACACGGCAATTCTTAAAAACCCCAAATCCACAATTTTCCCCTCAAGCATGGACACGCTCCTTAAGACTATGCCTAGAAGACTTATTTCACGGATCCCTAACCAAATTATATCTATCTCAAAGACCATACAGAGCTTTATAATGACTGGGAGTGGGCTAATGCACGAGTCAACTCCTCTGCCTCCCGCGCCTGCCTGCTGGCTCTAATCCCCTCTAAGGTTCTACATCCAAAATATTCTGCCCTGATGTAGATGACTGTGGGAGTGTGTGTGTGTGTGTGTGTGTGTGTGTGTGTGTGTGTTTGGTGGCTGTCTTAATTGGCCTCATCTGGTCCCAATTAGAGTCTGGGGTGGCTGGGGCTACAAACCTTCAAAACCAGGCTACAAACGAAGTTAAGTCAGCCATCGACATACACACCTGAGAGTGTAACCCTGACTCTAACCCTAACCCTAACTGGGCCAGGTGAGGCCAATTAAGCCAGCCACCAAACACACACACACACTCCCGCAATGGCAAACCCAACCCCCAGCTGAGCTAACGCACATGTTCCGGTCACGCCACCCAAATTGCCCCCAAAATTGAGGGCATCTCTGAAATCACTGGAGTGAAGGACCTACCTGGCGGAGGGATGGCTATTCCTGGAGTGCCCGACTTAGGTGATCACGTGACATGGAGGCAACTCAACTTATTAGGGCTTTCAGTTTCAGCATACTCGCTGGCAGAGGGGTATGACTTCGTTGGCAGTGCCCTACACCCCCCCCCCCCCCACCTCCTCGTCATCTTCCCTGCTATAGAGGACATGAAGACTCTCCTTAAAATAGAAAAAAAAATCTAATTTGCCATTCGCGGATCAGGCCAGACCAGCCCTTATTGTGACAGACTGTGACAGTACTTCTCTGTAATTAAGACCACTCTGTAATTAAGACCACTATTAATTGCATAGATTATATGTTAATTTTTTTTATTGGAGTGTGTATTTGGAGTGTGTATTTGACTACTTCACCAAAGGCATTATGGGATGTATTTTTCTCCAATTACTAAAATCCATGACATAAAGTGAGACTTGTAAATGTAAATAGAAATGACTGCTAATAGTTAATTAGCATATGGTGCTTTGTGCTTGATGTCCCCGGGCCCA
>PIJE02000108.1:196781-209281 GCA_002895965.2 Coryphaenoides rupestris | reverse complement strand
ATTTGTATTTGAAAATAATAATTTCTGTTCCTCCCGACGCACGACTGAACTGGCGAAGCTGACAAAATGAAAATAAAAAGTCTGTTGATTCAAGATGTTCTAATAAAATTGTGATTTTGTACACTAGCTTATGTCAATTTGTAAGACTATCGGCTTTCAGCAGAAGGCGTGGGCAAAAGGAAAGGAATCATATAGTCTTACTGTGTTACGTCAGTGAGTTGCAATCAAGGGAGTCGGTGCGTGCAAAAGACTTATGATAGTCGATTTTTATTACCATATTTATTAGATGATTAAGCATTTTGTGTGTTTATTCAGGCCTCACAAGTTCAATGTTCTGTAATCTAACTCGAAACATAGTTTGAAAACAAAACAAGATATTTTTCTGAAATTTCACCCAAAAAAACCAATATGCTATTCATGAGTAATTGTATGCAATAACGCCTGGTTTGTGGATTGTGTGTGTGTGTGTGTGTGTGTGTGTGTGTATGTCGTTCTCATTTCCACTTAATCAATGGCAGAGCTGTGAGCTGTGATGATAAATACTGTGCTTTTTCTCAGAAACCGGCCACCGATACCCGCAAGACCGCGCTTTATTAACAGCATGGCTACGTCCAACACTTATTTCCCAGTCATCCAATTTATTCCCTCTTTCCTTCCATCCGTCTCGTCTCTCTATCATGCATCATTCAGGCTCCGCTCTCATGAAGACCCTCGTGGGCCACTCACCGGCCCACTGAAGACACACAACACACACACACACACACACACACACACACACACACAGATCAAACACTATAACAGCCCCGAGAGCACGGCACGCTGGGAATTACACTGACCATACCGGGCTGTGTTGTCTCACACACACACACACACACACACACACACACACACACACACACACACACACACACACACACACACACACACACACACACACACACACACGCACATAGACACAAACACGCACATAGACACAAACACACATACATAGACACACATGCACGCATGCACATATGCACACACACACACACACACACACACCACACACACACACAATCACACGCATATAGACACAAACACACAAACACAATCACATAGTCACACAAACACACAGATACACAGACACGCACACAGACACACACACACACACACACACAAGCCAGGTTTGTTGAATACATGCAACACCTCCCTATTGTTTTCTTATATTACATTATCCACAAATCAACATTGAACTCTTGCCTCAAAGGTAATAAATATGTTTGTCTAGTGAGTGTGTTTATTTTCAAGATCTTATCTTTGTTTTTCTACTTTTCTACTTCACAGAGACAACATCGTTTTCAACCTTCCCCAAACATTTAAATATTCGTTCCTTCAGCTTTGACTCCCACACACACACACACACACATACACACACACGCACACACCCGGGAACAACTAGTAATACGCAGCACAAGGACTCCCGATATGAGACGCCACGGGGGGGGGGAGTCCTACCGCCGCCCCGGCCTGCTCTGTTTTAATCTAATAACGCGGGCATTAGGAGCATCTCATGAAGTTTGGTTCTTTTATGAATTTGTTATGAGTCTACTGAAAATGTGACCAAATCTGCTGGGTCAAAAATATACATACAGCAACATGAATTATCAATGTAGGTGATGTAGAAAGTTGTGTCAATCAAATGAGCTTTGTGGCCTCTTAACTTCTTGTGAGTGAGCATGGTGGTGGTAGTATTATGCTCTGGGCCTGTTTGCTGCCAATGGAACTGGTGCTTTACAGAAAGTAAATTGAATAATGAAGAAGGAGGATTACCTACAAAAGAAGATCTTATCTTTGTTTTTCTACTTTTCTACTTCACAGAGACAACATCGTATTCAACCTTCCCCAAACATTTAAATAATCGTTCCTTCAGCTTTGACTCCCACACTCACACTCACACACACACACACACACATACACACACACGCACACACACACACACACACACACACTCACTTTAAGGACCCCAAGGAAGGTATACACATTGTTGTGTGTTTTTCTCTCCACCTTCACTTCCCACCAAGGTCACATTTCCCGCGTTGAGAGACATCTCTGCAGTGCAACAAAACACACACACACACACACACACACACACACACACACACACACACACACACACACACACACAGCTATCTGTTGTGTCAAGGTGCAAAATCAGTCCGTTTCATCGCACTGATAAATCGGGTGCGGTGTGTGTGTGTGTGTGTGTGTGTGTGTGGGTGAGTGTGTGTGTGCCTGTGTATTCCCTGTCTGTCTCCTACCGAGCGCGGCCCGTTGGCCCGGTGTGGCTATTGTTCCGGGCCCCGTTCCGGTGCCGGCGTTTGTGTGGAGCGACGGAGCGTTTCCACGCATCTGCACTCTTTGTTTTGGGAAAAAAAAAGAACGAGAGAGAGAGAGAGAGAGAGAGAGAGAGAGAGAGAGGGAGAAAAAGATTGTGCTGATCTCGTCCTTCTAATAACCCGCAGGCTGCAGTTTGCCAGCCTTGCGTTGATCAGTGTCAGCGCGCACCTTACTCTCCGCCCCCCTCGGCTGAAACCGCAGGAAAAGACGGTAAAAGAAAACATTCTGACACAATAATTAGGGCGGGCAATTTGCATCAAGATGTTCCCCGCAAAAAAAAACCTCCGCCAATAGTTTGCAGTTTGCCCCCCCCCCTCCGCCACTGTATTTTAACCAGTTCACTAATTAATTCTCGTCTTGTCCCAGTGCTCACCTTATCTACCTACTACGTAGCCCAACCCCCCCGGACCCCCAAGGGCTCATCAAAGCACAGGACCTTGTAATCCTACCGCAATGATACTTAATGGTCGCTTATGATACCAATTAGTCGCCGCGGATTGTGCCAAACGGGGGAATTGTCTTTATGGATAGGCGGAGGAGAGCGTTCACACGGTGGATGTCTCCTTAAAGGTTTGTAACACACACACGCACACACACACACACACGGGCGCGTGCACGGCCCCGGTCACACAGGTGGCCTTCCTTCCACACACCACACACACACTCCGCTAATGAGGAGAGCAGAAACTCCGGTGGTCGGTGGTAAACGTGTTGTTATAGATCGGCCTGGAGGAGGAAGAGACACTCTGCTGTACACTCTGCTGAACGCTTTGTGGAGACAAAAGAGCAGACCACCCCCCCCACCACCCCCACACACACACACACACACACACCAATGGGCTATTCAAACCTTTCCCTTCCTTCACAATAAAAGCTGTGCCGTATCTGACCATATAAGCGTCCATAAGAGTTTCACAAGGTGCAAAACAGAAATTACAATGAACGAGAAAACGATCAATTATTTTTTTAAGGACACATTTATGATAAAAGACCAACTGGGACCGCCCTGGGGTTGTGAGCGTGAAGGGTAGATCAATCGCGAGGTGGTCTCCTGTGGGAATCAGGGAGAGGTTTTTTAATTTCCTGATCAAACACCAAGCGGTGACTGATATTGTGGTCACAGCAGCAGTGCGGCACCACTAATAATGATTTATGAAACCTCAAGAACAAAAAACACCGGCTAGCTCAACCAACAGGCGCTTCTGGGACGCCGGTGCGATACGGTGCTTATGTGCGTCAGTGTGTGTGTGCGCGTGTTCGCGCGCGTGTGTGTGTGCGCGCACACACACACACACACACACACAGTGACAGCCAGATAGTAGTAGAGGCTGATGGAGATCGAGATAGACTGCACTGCCTCCTTTCTCGCCTAAACCAACAATTTTGTCATTTCCATGGTAACGCCAAAAGACTGCGGCTTGTGGAGGCATGGCTGTATTTCTAAATGTATTCCCGTCCTCATGCTCCTCCTCCTCCTCCACCTCCTGCTCCACCTCCTCCTCCTCCTCCCATCTCTTGCTGTATTTGGCACACACACACACACACACAACATGCAGAAATGCATGGGTGCATACACATGTAACCTCCAAATCAAAGAGGATGACCAATAAATGAAGGATTTGTCCTTTTTGACTTTGTGACGGCGTTCTTCATTTCTCTTTGCCCGTACGTGGCCTGCATGCCTGGGTGAGCGTCAATTAGCAGGAGAGAGAGAGACAGCGGGAGAGAGAGAGCGAGAGAGACAGCGGAGAGAGAGAGAGACAGACAGAGAGAGAGAGAGTGACAGTGAGAGAGAAAGAGAGAGAGAGAGGGGGGCACAGGGGGGTGCAGACCTCCATATTCATTCTTAATATATATAATATCTATAAAAATATTTGTGTTTCCTAAGCACTAAGGATGTCAGTAGTGGTGCCACATCGAGAGAGAGAGGGGGAGAGATACAGAGAGAGAGACACACACACACACACACACACACACTCCAAGCTCTGAGGTCTTAACATCAATCTACTGGCATCATGCAACACACCAGCGCACCGCCACCTGTGAGCAGTTCCTTCATGTGTGCAGGCGGCCTCCCTCCCTCTCTCTCTCTCTCTCTCTCTCTCTCTCTCTCTCTCTCTTGCTCTCTCCCTCCCTCCCTCTTTCCCTCTCTCTCTGTCTCTCTCTCTCTCTCTGCGGTGGCGGTGCGTCTCGGTTAAACGGCTCCATTTCAACCGAAACCCCATCACTGTTCTCTTGTCTTCTGCCGTCATCTCTTCTTCCCACCTGCCAATCTGTCTCTGCACACTGTGCTCCATTCGTTTCCCTCCCCAGCTCGCTCTCTCTCTCTCCCTCTCTCTTTCTTATTCTCTCTCTCCCTCTCTCTATGTCTCGCTCTTGCTCCCCCCCTCTCTCTCTCTCTCTCTCTCTCTCTCTCTCTCTCTCTCTCTCTCTCTCTCTCTCTCTTTCATGTTCTCTCTCTCTTGCTCGCTCTCTCTCTCCCTCTTTCTTGTTCTCTCTCTCTCTCTCTCCCAACTCTCTCTCTCTCTCTCTTTCTCTCTCTCTCAAATCCAGTCCTCTCTTCTCCCCCAAAAGCTCAATGAAAAACCCCAGAAATAAAACACTGTGTGTGTGCCTGTGTGTGTGTGTGTGTGACACCACACTAAATTACACTGGGAGTGTATGCCTGCCAGTGACTCCATGCTAATTGTGTAGCTTCATGTTGTCTCCGTGTGATTAAAAGCCCCGGCAGCCTGGGCCAAGCCCACTGACGGCGTACATACATCGTGCCTCACACACGTGTTATTAACCACCCCACCACCCCCCACCCCAACCCTCGCCCCCCGGTTTTTATTTTATTAAATTTTTTTAACCTTGTCAACATTTGGTGAACATTTGCACGTTTCACAATACATAGCAACCGTTAGTGCCGGAGCGCAGGGACGCATGGAAAAGTGGGGAGCGGCGAATAATAATAATAATATAGAATAATATAGAATAATAATAATGCTCTAATTCATTTAGACGTCAGCCGGTAAACAGCTCATTGGGTTTCGTCCCGGCGCGAGGGGGCATAAGGGCAATCATGTACTAGTCCTAATATAATATAACACACGGAGACGCGTTCACAGGTCCACACATCATGTGACATGAAGCCACACCGCCTACGCAAACAAACGCACTTGTGCACCACCGACACATACACTACACACGATGGACAAACACACACACACACACACGCACATACAAGCACACACACCCACAAGTGCATGCACACATACACACGCACGCACATACAAGTGCACGCGCACGCACGCGCGCACGCACACACACACACACACACACACACACACACACACACACGCAAGTGCACACACGCACATGCACATTATAAGTGATCAGATCTGTGTGGCTGTCCCCGCTGGAGACCGGGAGCAGGAGACCCGGGAACAACTAGTAATACGCAGCACAAGGACTCCCGATATGAGACGCCACGGGGGGGGGAGTCCTACCGCCGCCCCGGCCTGCTCTGTTTTAATCTAATAACGCGGGCATTAGGAGCATCTCATGAAGTTTGGTTCTTTTATGAATTTATTATGGGTCTACTGAAAATGTGACCAAATCTGCTGGGTCAAAAATATACATACAGCAACATGAATTATCAATGTAGGTGATGTAGAAAGTTGTGTCAATCAAATGAGCTTTGTGGCCTCTTAACTTCTTGTGAGTGAGCATGGTGGTGGTAGTATTATGCTCTGGGCCTGTTTTGCTGCCAATGGAACTGGTGCTTTACAGAAAGTAAATGGAATAATGAAGAAGGAGGATTACCTCCAAATTCTTCAGGAGAACCTAAAATCATCAGCCAGAAGGTTGGGTCTTGGGCGCAGTTGGGTGTTCCAACAGGACAATGACCCCAAACACACATCAAAAGTGGTAAAGGAATGGCTAAATCAGGCTAGCATTAAGGTTTTAGAATGGCCTTCCCAAAGTCCTGACTTAAACCCCATCGAGAACATGTGGACAGTGCTGAAGAAGGACGTCCTGTCAGGACGGCCGAGTCGCTCGCCAGCTTCCGCAAGAGACTCAAGACCCACCTGTTCAGAGTTCACCTGGACTCTACATAACCCCCCCCCCCAGCACTAACCTGCGTGTTTATATGTCTTAACACTTATTAATGGCACTTAGCATTGTTGTTCGTTCTCAGATGTTTGCTTAGAATTGCACGCCTGCCCAGCTACTTATGCAGGCAACTTGGCAATTATGAAACTCGTTCTATTCGTCTCGTAAATAGGAATGCTCGAAAAACAGCTCTATTCTTATCTTCAGGTACCACAGTGATATATTGCTGCCTCTCCTTCAACAAATGTACTCTTTGTAAGTCGCTTTGGATAAAAGCGTCTGCCAAATGCCCTGAATGTAAATGTAAGAAAGAAGTCCATGTCAGAAAGTCAACTAATTTAGCTGAACTGCACCGATTCTCTCAAGAGGATTGGTCAAAGATTCAACCAGAAGCTTGTGGATGGCTACCAAAAGCGCCTAATTCAGGTGAAAATGGCGAAGGGACATGTAACCAAATATTACCATTGCTGGATGTATATTTTTGATGTATATTTTTGATCCTCATCCATATTCATCTCCCTCTCTCTGTCTCCCTCTCTCTGTCTCCCTCTCTCTGTCTCTCCCTGTCTCCCCACAGCTGGCTCTCCCTCTGGGTGCCCCCGCCAGCTGGAGCCTCGTCCCTTGACCCACCGTCCGCTCACCCCAGTCCGTGGTGGGACGGATGCCCCCATGCCCAGATGCCAGCCACCACTGACATCATGTTAACATTGTTGTTTGTGTTGTTGTTGTTGTTGTTTGTGTTGTTGTTGTTGTTGTTGTTGCTTTACTATTACTCTCTACTCATTTTAAGTGTAAACATAGTTGGATAGATAAATACAGAGAGCTTGGAGGGGATCAATATTATTGTATTTTATGTGCATTTATGCATTTATTAATTAGACATGCAAGCGGCGTGGTTTGCTTTGCATTAACAACTATCCCTCAGCTTGTATATTGCACATTTATATCAACATAATTGGCAGAGATGGATCAATTTAGTTTGAATAGATACATTTTTTTGTGTGTACTTTGCACTCAACTTTCTTTTTATGTTTGGCATATCCCTTCTATTGGATAAATCTCCCCAATTCTATTCCTAGATTCAGTGGAAGTGTAGAAAGCGAGTAGCAGTCTGAGCAGCTCTGTGCTGTCCCCATAGCAACAAACACAAGCTTTCTCCCATTGTTTCCACTCTCACAACAACAAACAAACATTACATTTCGTGCGGCCATATTTGTCATCCTGGAAACTAAAGTGTATGATTCATGTAGCCGCACACAGCTTTATTTGGATGTATGTAATGATTTATCATTATTATAGACACTTTCCTCTGTCTCTCTCCTTTTTTTTTCTCCCTTTCTCCTTCATATTCTTCATCATTCTCTTGGTTCTTCCATGTTATTCTGTGATTCACAACCACACTTGAAACCACACAGGAAAATAAAGTTGTTGACCACCTGTCGATTGTAAATCATGAAAAGACACACAAACGGGCACACAAACTCACACACACACACACACACACACACACACACACACACACACACACACACACACACACACACACACACACACACACACACGCACACACACACACACACACACACAGCAACAACACAATCTGGACCCTGATATAATTGCTCTGTGATATTTCTTTCTAAACCGTGAGGAAAATGTGTTTTTCTCCACTTTCTCCTTGAGCACCAACCTCGACCGCTCCATTGGCTCTCTCTCTCTCTCCCTCTTCTGCTTCTTCCCCCTCTCCTTTGTAGTGTACCTGTGTCCCTCTCTCCCCCCTCCTCCCCCTGTTCCTCCCCCCTCCCCCTCCTGTCCCTCTCTCCCACTCTCCTCCCCCTTTTTGCTCATCCATATTTCCGTCATTTTCACTCAATACATTTGCCAGTTCAATGTGTACCCACTCTTCTTGTTATGAAGCCAATTAGTGTAACTGAAATAGTTTCCATGGCGACAGAAGTGCTAATAATAACAGACACCCCCACAGCAAGGGGTGGAGAGGAGCCGACACGCGCACACACGCACACACGCACACACGCACACACGGACACACACACACTTACATGTGCGCATTTGGTGCACGCACGTACATTTATATGCACATGTGCACACACACTGAGTGGCGTGATAGCGGAGCCGGAGTCACACACACAACACATACCACCTACACAGTCAGCAGCGAGCCTTTTCATTTTTACCGCTCTCCATCCATCCATCATCCATCCATTGATCCATCTCGCAATCCATCTATCCACCTATCGATGAATCCATCCATCCATCATAGCTCTACCATCTGTCCGTCTGTCTATCATCCATCCATCGCTGTCGATTCATCCATTCATCCATCTATCAACCTATCGATGTATCAATCCATCCATCCATTGATCATAGATCTACCACCTGTTTGTTTGTCTATCCATTCATCCATCTCTACTTATCTATGTGTCCACCTATCCACCTCTAGCTGTCTCTCTCCCTCTCTCTCTCTGTCTCTCTCTCTCCATCTACTGTATCTATCTCTCTCTCCCTCCCTCCCTCCCTCCCTTCCTCCCTCTTTCCGTCCGTCCGTCCATCCATCTAGCAGGAGGTGGTTGCGTAACTCGTTGTAACTCCTCCTTCCCTCCCAACAGTCCAAAGCTGCTCAGAGCTCTGGGCGTTTGGGAGGGAGGCGGTGGACCAGGAGAGTCGACCAGGAGCGGCAGGAGGAGGAGGAGCAGGAGGAGGAGCAGGAGGAGGAGCAGGTCACGGGGTGGGTGAGTACCCCGGCGTCTTCAGGGGCTCCTCTTGTTTGGTCAGAGGGCTGACAACCGCCCCCCGACACTCCCACCCCCACCTCCCTACTCCCATCACCATGCCACCACTCCCGTATGGAAAAGGGGGAAAAAGCATTCCAATAATAGCAATTTTAAAAACGAGTGAAATTACTGTATAATATGAATGTATAATAAGCAAAATACGATGTGTAACGAGTCGTGTTATTGTTGTGCCGTTTCACGTTTCACTCAAACAAAAAAGGGGAATGTTGGCAATGTTGCTAATTTGATAAGAAGCGCCACCACACCACCACACCAAGAGGAAAGAAATGTGAAAATAATTGAATATGAATACGAGAGAATAACATATTCACAGAACTGGGAATTTTGTCATTATTATATGCATTGCAATTTAATTATTAAAATACGACAAATCGAGCAAACTGGAGAGCAAAAGCATGTAACTGCAGCCAACGTGCCGGTCTGGTCGTGGCGGAGAGGTCGCCGTATACGTGTTTCCGTGCGCCTCCAGCTGCGTACAGTTGCAGAGCTGAAGTGTGGACTCCTCTGCGTTTCGCTGACGCCTATAAAAAGCCCATCTGTGTTTTCCCGGGTGTTGCCCTGCGTTAAGTTCCATACCGTGTTTTCCCACCAAGCCTCCGCGCTAAAGGACGTGGCGTCAGAACCTCCTTCAGAAGCCTCCCTAAGCCCCCCCCCGCCCCCCCCCGCCCGTGATAACCCCCCCCCCCCCCACACACACACACACACACACACACACACACCCATCCATAACCTTCATCCGCGCTAGAAAGCACAAATTGCTTCGAATTTACCCAACATGCACCACAAACTGTTGAGATCTGAACAGCATGTTTTTCATCTTTTCTTTTTTGTTGCCATCTTTTTTTCTGGGGGGGAGTAACAAACTGACAAGGGAGAGGTGGAGGATGGTTGAGAGACAACAGAGAGAGAGAGAGAGAGAGAGAGAGAGAGAGAGAGAGAGAGAGAGAGATGCATGGGGAGCAAGAAAAGAGCAAGAGAGCATCAGTGAAATCATGAGCGGCGGAAAGAGCCGGAGCCCGGGAGGAAGAGGAGGAGGAGGAGGAGGAGGAGGAGGAGGAGGAGGAGGGGAGGGGAGGGAAGGAGGAGGAGGAGGAGGGGAGGTGGGGGAGGAGGAGGAGGGGGAGGAGGTGGAGAAAAGAGAGAAAAATAAAGACGGGGCATGGAGGGAGAACGAAAAATAACTGATAAAAGCCTAGAAGAGATGAAGTGATAGACATCGAGGGGGAAATAGAATTGTGTGTGCTTGTGAGGCACAGTGGACAGAGTGCTGCAGGGTTGGAGTGACAGGGGAGGGGAAGGGTGAGGGGTGGAGACCTAGGAGAATTACATTTAAAAAAATAAAGATGTCCACATGTCTAAGATGGTTCAATTTTTTATATATTTTTTTTAATGGAATGTGATGCGTAGAAGTTTGCAAGAAAGATAGCCCTCGGGGTGATTCTTTTTTTTTGACATCCACCATACATGACTGAAAGGGATGCAATGACATTAACATCAATCATAAGAGAAGTAGCTAAACAGTTTGCTAAATGATTGTGTGCGGAAATATCAGCCTAATCATAGTGGAGCGCAGTAGAGACCGAACAATGCTACATGCTACATGCGACAGATGTATGTTTTAACGCTCCCGGGTCTCCATTAATTTGCAGATCGAGGCCAACGTACGACTTCTAATTCAATTCCGCAGAAGGCGGCGGAGGCAGGAACATTTTGTCATTGAAACGCAGAATGAAAAGTTACAAAAAAAAGAAAAAAAAGAAATCCCTTACAGTGTCACGGATTTATCGACAGGAACACATTCTGCGCCTAGAGCTATCCCATAATTCTAGGATTTATTCTTATCGTCATGGCGCTGTGACAGTAACAGTGGAAATGGCCCGAAACCTTTTCCGGGGCAAATTCCAACAGCAGCGGCGACGTTCCCGCCTAACGACGTGCACCGGCTGCTGCGGCAACGTTGACGAAACCCTGATTTCACGGCGAGGTCGCTGATTGTCGCGTTGCCGATTGTCAAAAAAAGTACCTGACGCAACGCCTCCTCTCTCTCTCTCTCTCTCAATTTTGATTTGTAATCTTTTCTTTTGGTCCGGTACTTACTTACTTAGTGGGTGGATTTCAGGCCGGTTTCACCACTTTAGACGGTAAACAGCAGCTGTGACGGATTGCCCTCTCGCCCCAGCTTCTCGCCCTCGCTCTAAATTCACCACCAATGTTTCCGTCTGCTCTATTGTGAACCCACAACTTTTGCATTGTCCTCTTTCGCTCTCTCTCTCTCTCTCTTTCTCTCTCTATCGCTCTCTCTCACCTCTGTCTCTCTCTCTCTCTCTCTCTCTCTTTCACACCTCTCTCTCTCTCACACACTCTCTCTCTCTCCCTCACCTCTACCTCCTTTGTCTCTCTCTCTCTCTCGCCTCTCTCACCTCTACCTCCCTCCTTTCTTTCTCTCTCTCTCTCTCTCTCTCTCATGCTCTTTATCACCTCGATCTCTCTACCTCTCAGCAATGTGAGGGAGAGACAGAGAGGGCACTGCTGGTTCCCAGAAGGAGGTGGACGAGGTGGGAGAGAGAATGGGGGAGAAGGGGAGAGGAGAGGAGGGGAGGGGAGGGGGAGGGGACGGGAGGTCGGTGGGAGAGGTCAGCTTTCACCTCTGGACTCAGCTCCGGGGTTCAAACTGTCAGAAGGATGTGAAAACAGACACCCAAATGCTATGCACACACACGGACAAGCACGCACACACGCACATGCACGCACACACACACGCGCACACACACACACACACACACACGCACGCACACACACACACACACACACATGTGCATGCACGCAAGCACACACAGACACTTGCATGCATACATGCTTGCACACACACACGAGCACACAAACATTGTAAGCGTATAATCTCACGCTATTCTCACACTATCGTGTAAAACTGTAGACAAATATGAAACAAACCACACATCGTTAAATGCACGCTAAATCAGGCAAAAAAAAAGCATACTCTTTTTCGTTGTGCACACACACACACACACACACACACACACACATACATACAACATTTGCACCCAGATGCACACCTAGAAAACACAGTTGGCATACTCACACACACACACAAACTGAATTTAGTTTTGTTTCCCTGACGACCATCTTCTCTTGGTGTGTGGGAGTGTGGCAGTGGATGCGTGTGCAAGTGTCAGCGTGCGGCTGTGTGTGTGTGTG
>PIJE02000108.1:179281-191781 GCA_002895965.2 Coryphaenoides rupestris | reverse complement strand
TCGCTAATTGGCCTTTAACTATTTATTTTTGGTTTACATTTGACATTTTAAATTGATCTTAAATATTGACTTAAAGGGCAGTTAGTTTGAGCCTACGTGGCTGAACTCCCCCCACCACCCCTCCCTCCGCTGCATACAAAATTAATATACTGTCTGAACTAGTGTACATTTATAATGCTAGTGCATGACACAATATTATTTGAGAGGAAAAACATAACTCACCACACACACACAGACACACGGCAACTGTTTTGTACAATAAAAAAAAAACACAAAAATAAAACACAAACACAACAGCAACAAAAAACAAATGACACAAATAAAATGACAAATGTTGCTGGCATGTTGAGTTCTAGCACTTTCAACTCGCTTACTTGGGGTCTGTTGGTAGGTCTGACACGCCTTGGTCAAACATTGGATGACAGTGTGGTTCCCTTCCCTGTTGTTTTTGTGTGTGTGTGTGTGTGTGTGTGTGTGTGTGTGTGTGTGTGTGTGGCTGGTGACTGGTTTAGACAGCCTCACCTGGCCCCCAGTCAGGCTGATTACTCCGAGGCCAGGTGAGGCTGCACACCTGGGGGATAAACCAGCCATCATCACACACACTCAGGGGGGGGTGGGTGGCTGACATCAGATAACACCTGCTCTGTCTGCAGAACCTCAAACCCTGTCTGCAATAAAACCGGTTTCTCTACACAGCATCTCCCTGCGTCCTGGTGGCCGGTGGAGCCTGGAGAATGGCGAGGGGGCAAAAAAAGTTCACGCCATTGCCCGTTCAACCACGTGATTGGCGCCTGACGACAATGAAGGACTCGGCGTTGGCCGCCTTGTGATTGGTCACCCGCACTGCAGTTCGCCTCTTGTTGATTGCGCACTATTGTCGCCGTGTTAATTGGCTCATTCTATACACGGAGGTCGCCCTTTGTATGGCTGCTGCTGCGGCTGCTGCTGCTGCTGCGACCCATTCTGATCGACCCCGGACGTGAGATTTCCTCATGTCAAATCCTCATGTGTCTGATTGCCAAAATAACATCGATAGCCCCACAGCCTTTTGTAACTCTTGTGAAACGGATTCCAGAGATAAGCGCCACCGAGGTGAATTTCACTTTGCTCATTTTGCTGAATTGGGATCTGGCTTGTTTATGTTTTTTTTTGCGGTGGCTGTGTCTAGTTTATAGATTTGGTACTCAGCTCCGGGACAAAAGCTTCCCGTGGGTCGGAGCGGAGATGATCAGTGCTTCGATAGCGACGCAGGCCGGCTTGAGTTGATGATTCAGTTCACGCTCAGTCGCTTCCATTCGTAATGAAACCACACTGCCGCAGCAGCGATCCCAAATCGTCCTCCTTTCTCACAGAGAGAAGGAAAGAGAGCACATATTGAACTGTTGATTTAGGAGGTCAACGTGCTTGCCTGAACAGATTTATATCCGATCATGAGGATGTGTGGATTTCAACTCAGGATGGGGGGGGGGGGGGGGGGGGGGGGGAGATAAAAACCCGTCCCCGCCGGGCACTGGGCTAATGCTGTGCTGGTGAACATACATAATACAGAGCATTATTCAGAGAGGAGCTTCGTATGCGGTCTGTAGCGCTGCAAAGATGTTTTGCAAACATTCGAAGCAAACGGACTTCAGAAGAACCAGACCCTGAGGTCCTCCTCTCCAGCACACACACACACACATAGGAGGACGGAGGACGAGGAGGACCAGGGAGGGAAAGGGGGGGGGAGAACCCGGAGAGAGGAGACAGACAGACAGGCAGACAGACAGAGGGACATTTTGGGACGCGCTCACTCACAGACACTCCACTGCGGCAGCCGCCGTCACCACACACACACACACACACACACACTCTCTCTCTCTCTCACCACACACACTGTCTCTCTCTTTGTTTTAAGAGGTCGAGGAGAGGCGACAAGTTGTCGACGTAGCTGCTTGTCAAGCAAATATGCGTGTGTGTGGGGCACGCGCGCGCGTGTGTGTCTGCGTGTGTCTGCGTGTGTGTCCGTGTGTCTGTGGGGCGCATGTGTGTCCGTGTGTCTGTGTGTCTGTCCGTGTGTGTGTGTGTGTGTGTGTGTGTGTCTGCGTGTGTCTGTGTGTGTGTCCGTGTGTCTGTGGGGCGCATGTGTGTCCGTGTGTCTGTGTGTGTGTCCGTGTGTCTGTGTGTGTGTCCGTGTGTGTGTGTGTGTGCGTCTGTCTCAGTGTGTGCTCGTGTTATATTTTGACTCCCCATCAGACGAGCCATAATAAGCGCCAGACAGGGAAACAAAGCGGGAACTCGAGGCGCCGCCAGCGTGACAAAGCAAGCATGATGAGACAGAAGTAGCAGGAGAAGAACAATAAGAAAGAGGAGGAAGTAGAAGGAGAAGCAGAAGAAGAAGAAGAAGAAGAGGAGCCGGCCGACGGGATGACAGTGGGCCGTGGCGACAGGACGCCGTCACGTGCTAACGCTCGCTGTCAGCCGGCTGCCATGCTGTATCGGCCCGTAATTGAAGAGAGCACGCAAACGCCAGCGAGAAGCGTGAGCGTGCGCGCGTGTGTGTGCGTGTGTGTGCGTGTGTGTATCTGTGTGTGCGGAGAAGACTTCTTCAGACAGAGGAAGTCCCTGACAACTAAATGTTAGTGGCAGGGTAAATCTAGACAGATTAACGCGTGGAGGGTGACAAAAAAACATCTCCACGACGACTCGGGACGACGTACGATAAAGCACTTCAACTGTCGCTCATTAACGCAACCCCCCCCCCCCCCCCCCCCCCCAAAAATAAAACAATATTCCATGTACAGTGGTAGGTGGCGTGAATGTTAATGCCGCCAAAAACAAGGTCAATGGCGCTGGTTGAGGACGGTGACCTTTGCTGAGCAGCAGCCACTCGTAGGTGTGTGCGTGTCTGTGTGTGTCCCAGCTGACCGTGTGGACACTCCAGTCTCTTGTTGTCAGGAGAGTTTCAGCCACACACCCTCCAAGTGCTTTTAGAGTAGAGTGCCAACAGACACCAGGGACCTGCGTGACGCTTGCACACACACACAAAGTGCGGAAGTGTGTGTGTGTGTGTCAGTGTGTGCGTGTGTGTTTGTGTGCGTGTGTGTCAGTGTGTGTGTGCGTATGTGTGTGTGTGTGTGTGTGCCTGTGTGCGTGTGTGTGTGTATGTGTCAGTGTGTGTGTGTGTGTGTGTGTGTGTGTGTGTGTGTGTGTGTGCGCGTGCGTGTGTGCAAATACCCGTGCAAACGGGTATTCGAGTAAATGAGTCAAGCAAATCCATAACTACGATGACAAAAATATTGTCCTTGAGAATAGTTTGGTAATAGTTTTTACAGTATGTTGATATGTGTTTTGGCCAAGTTTTGATGCAGGATAAATAATTAAATAGTTCGAAATAAAGCCTCGGCCATCATGCATTGTTGTTGCGACTAAAATAGGTTTGTTCGGCAAAGTTTAGTAGCTGGTGGGGATATGAGGAGGCCCCGCGTGTTCAAGTTGTACAATAATGACCTCCGGCCAAGAACTTTGCAGACATCAAAACTGAAATGTATTTCAGCATTGCACTGCGGTGGTGTATTAAAAAAAGTTATCACTTTTTTACCACCTACAAAATGAGTACTCGGGTACTCGCTGAAGTTGTATTCAATTGGATTTTTTAAGCATTTCTCGCATCCCAAGTGTATGTGTGTGTGTGTGTGTACATTTGTGTGCGTGCGTGGTCATGCGCACACAGATGAATGACCTTTACAGATCGATCTCCATCAAACTCTGGATCAATAAGGAGTGAAGGTTACGATTACAGAAAAATAGTGAATTTACAGAAACACACACACACACATGTGCGCACCACACACACACACACACACACGCATGTTGGATAGATCCACTGGGAATACATGAGCACCTCTGCAACATATAGAGGGGCCATCACTTAAGACAATACACACACACACACACCTGTTCACTCACAAAACCATACACACCCTCACAAACACACACAGCAAGAGAGAGAGAGAGAGAGAGAGAGAGAGAGAGAGAGAGAGAGAGAGATTTTATTCTCTCTCGCCCATTCATACAGCCTCCCGCTATTAGCAGCACAGCCTGAGCAAAAAAACTCTGCTTCTCCCTTCAACACAATGTCTTCAGTACATTCCCAGGACCTCCTGGTGTCAGCCTCAGAGAGACACACAGAGCTGTCTGTCTGTCCATATATCAATCCACATATTCATCCACCTATCAGTGGGTATAGGATCTATTTATCTATCTATCTATCTATCTATCTATCTATCTATCTATCTATCTATCTATCTATCTATCTATCTATCTATCTATCTATCTATCTATCTGTCTGTCCATCCATCCTTGTATCCATCCATCCATCTGTCCATCCATCCATCCATCTATCTATCTATCCATTCATGTATCCATCCATCCATCCGTCCGTCCATCCATCCATCCATCCATCCATCCATCCATCCATCCATCCATCCATCCATCCATCCATCCATCCATCTATCTATCTATATATCTATCTATCTATATATATAACCATCCATCCATCCATCCAACCATCAGTTGGTATGGGCTATCTATCTGTTGCTCTATCTATCTATATATCTATCCTCTCCATCCATCTCTCTACCTCTCCATCCATCTCTCATCCTCTCCATCCATCTCTCTATCCTCTCCATCCATCCCACCATCTGGCCCTCCACTCTCTCCAGTGCTCCTGTACGAGCTCGGCTGCAGCTCTGCTCTCCTGCTGGTGGAGACTCTCTCTGTCTCTGTCTCTCTCGTCTCTCTCTCTCTCTCTCTCTCTATTAGTCACAGCATCTCTGCCTCTGCACTCCACTGCTTATCTAACATGGCCTCGCTCACGCCGGGCCACTGCGGCGCTGCCGGTGGATGACGACCACGCCATCTCCTCCGTCTTTTTTATAACGCCGGCGTGGGCAGCGGCGCACACTCTTGCAAAGTTTTTCTGATTTTGAGGATTGTGCTCAGCTGGAGAGCCGAAATCGCATAAAGCTTTTTTTTTTGGGGGTGTTTTTTTTGTCGGGCCGGTGGTCTAGCTTATGCAACTGTCTTTTCTTCATTTGTCTCTATTGACAAATCCCGTGTGAGTGTGTGAGAATGAAGCAACGGCTATGGGAAGAGATTAAACATGGAGAGTTATGGGTCTCATTTATCGATACAGCTGTAGCATCACACATAAATCAGCTAGAGGCAAAAATTGGAAGCAAGGCTGAATTTCAGTGCCAGGCACAGCTACAGATGAGCAGTGGTCTGACCGCGGTGCGTTAGGGATAGTGATCTAAAAGACAGAAGAGGGAGAGAGAGTGTCTTTCTCTACGTTCTGGGAGCCTTAGTAGAGCTTAAATAGTGCGCGCGTGGTTTTCTGCACAGAATTGCTACCGCCACCTCGCTTGGTCTTATTTTTGCAGCCTCACGCCTGTTTTTCTGTGGATATGTTCATTTTGGCACAAAATCGCACAGTAAAAGAATAAACAATAAAAAAAAGTACAATGATGACTTTAATCACAAATACGCATACGCTATTGTTCTGCCCAGGCACGACACACACACACACACGGGAGTGCACACACACACACACACACACACACACACTCTGACAAGCACACTCACACACTGTTTGTTCAGCACAGGGATACACTTGAGATAAAATTCAGCAGCCCCAAATTACACAATCCATTAATCAAAAGAAAACCATGACACATGCTCAGCATGCTCAGTAACCCTCTCAGCACACACACACACACACACACACACTTAGACACAGACACACAAATACAGACATAGACACACACACACACACTCTGTGGAATGTGCCCTTGTGTCGTGGTCATTTTATCACAGTTATTCAAAGTGTGGAGACAGGAGAGACTTTTCTTCATCCTTCAAAAACTAAACACAATGCCAAAGTTACGCACACGTTCCTCATTGCATTATTCAGACGGCTGTTGGCATAACACGTCCCAATGTGTCTCTTAGTGTCGGAACACACTCGCTGACGCCACACTCACACACACACACACACACACACACACACACCACACACGTGCGCTACGACCGCAGCTCAGCGCAACTCAACAACACAACAGATGCAACACGTTGACCCCCAGGGCTACAGAGACAACTTCTACACAGCGACTACACAACAACAACAACAACAACAACAACAACAACAACAACTTCACAATTAAATGTCTCGTATCAATTCGGACCACAGCCAGGAGTGGTTGATGCTGTGCCAAGAAGAGGAGAGAAAGAGAGAAAGAGAGAGAGATTATATTACGTGCACGTATTGGATTAAGATGTATCACATGTGTGAGCAGGAGAGGACAGCCAACGGGGGTGGAGGAGGAGGAGGAGGAGGAGGAAGAGGAGGAGGAGGAGGAGGAGGAGGAGCAGGATGAGGGAAACGGGGAACAGAATTTGAATTTGAACATTTGAATAAGCGCGGCGTGGAGAGAGGGAGAGAACTGGTGGAGGAGATATCTAGGCCACATGGCTGGAGTGTATTGCGGGTGCAAATCCATTCCAACACAACAGGATGCAGTGACAAGGCTAACCCATCACTTCTTTGTAAGAGGTAAGATAACATCGGATAAGACTACGATAAAACAGGAGAAAATCAAACAGAATGTTTGTGCGCCTGTGTTCTTCTATCTCGCTTTCCCTAGAGGAAGAATGCTTATAAAAGTGTGCATGTTTGTTGTACGGGAGTAACGTGTTTATGTGTAAATATTTCACAAGGTTTTCAATGTTTGTACATATATATCCACGCAAAACATGACTTACTTACAGAGAAGCGCTAACGTTATACCTTCTGCGATCAGAGAGCACACACATCACTCAACACCACATACACAGAAGTACACACGTGTACACCTACGCACTCAACACACACACACACACACACACACACAAACACGCACACACACGGAAAAAGAATATCCACCTGCCCAACTGAGAAGCCACACAAGGAAGAATCAGACATTTTGAATTGCCCACTAAACACTTTAGACGGCAATCTCTGCATCATGAAACAGAAACAAAAAAACCTAGGTGCACCGCCATCAAGGCCAATCTATCTGGGACACTTTGTACTGCATTTCACACACACACACACACACACACACACACACACACACACACACACACACACACACACGCACGCCCCATTCATGCTTCCTGACAAATGAAGCATTATACTCACACATCTGTTCAATTTAAGATTGTTCAGGGAACAGATTAACCTCTTGTGTCTGATGTTCACACACACACACGCACACGCACGCACACACACACACACGCACGCGCACACACACACACACACACACACACACACAAAGGTGTTTGAAATTAAATATTACACTCTGTTGACATAGTTTACCGAACATTCCATCCGAAAATGAAAGACGAATCAAATCACATCTAAGAACGGCTTGTAATTAAGGGAGCGTGAATAAGAGTGGAGATCCTTGAACGGGTGCTTATTGTATACGCGCCACGTTGAGCTGCGAGCTCAAACACTCAAACACGAACGCACACGAACGCCATGACGCCGGAATGCAGTAGAACCGGCCTCTCAACAACGTGACCCGCAAGGGGAGAGTATGCGCACGTGAAAGCCTGCACCAAAACAACACTCCATCTGTACAGGTTACACACACACACACACAGGGCCAACACACGGGAACACAGAGCCAGTAGTAATTATGAGAGAGCACGGCTGGAATGGCCGTCTGTCACTCACTAGATGGGATTTTATTGGCAAATCCATTCAAACAGCGGAAGCGGGAGCCGGGTTAACCCATCACTCCCAGTCCCTGGAAGACCTGAGATAAGATAAGACCAAGATCATATAAAATGAGACTAAAACAGGAGAACATCTAAAATCACTGTGCCCTCCTGTGCTCATGTCTATCTCTTTCTCTAGAGGAGAGGTTGTGCATTTTGTTTGTTATACAGAAATATGTGCTTGTGTGTCAATATTTCGCAAGTATGTTTTCAGTGTTTGTGTATTAATGCAAAAATTACATACTATTTAGTGTAATGGTGCGTGCACATGTACACACGTGTGTGTGTGTGTGTGTATAGCTAAGTGGATCAGAGGCGGACACGTCCACATGCCAGCAAATCAAACATCTTTTTATCTTGCTGCCAACAACATTAAATCCCCCTGCAATAGAACCCCTACGCACGCGCACGCACACACGCACACACACAGATGCACACACACACGCACACACACAGACGCACACACACACGCACACACGCAAACGCACACACACACACACGCACGCACACACACACACACACACACACACACGCACACACACACACACACACACACACACACACACACACACACACACAGACGCACACAAACACACAATCTCACGAGATACAAACACTCAAGGCTGATTTATAGTCACTGCGTCTGCAACGGGAGCCACAAGGGGATGCTCGCCGGAGCGATAGCGCGCAAAAGTGATAGCGCGCTACAATGTTAGCGCTCTAAAATGTTAGCGCGCTAAATCTTGCCACTGTGTGCACGGGTATGCTCCGAGAGAACCTTGCGACTTTTGCAGCAATGCACCCATCAACGCTGTAGCGCTACTCACAACTGGGCAATGTTCCTCACAGGAATGTTCATTTAAAATGTTTTTCCATTTAGTACTACCCACTTAAAATACGTTTTAACAAAAATGTTGATTGATGATTGAAAAAAAAAGGAATAAAAAATTCCATGAAATGAAAAGAAACGGGAAGTAAAGGGAATTAAAAAGTATGAACGGTATGACGCAGCGTCGCTATGTTGCGTCACCCTGGAATGCATTCACCTCCGCAGCGGTGCGCTTGTATACACTGTTGTTTAGGGCAGTGCTAGCCTGGCATCTACATGACAAAAGGCCAGAGAGAGAGAGAGCAGTCCTTTGTGCTCGCTGGGAAGTTGCGCATGTCAGGCGGAGGTCACCGCTACACTGACGCACGTCAAACACCATCCAGCCACCGGCCAACCAGAGCCCTCCAATTCATTTCGCCACGAGCACAACACAGCGGAACAGTACGTAAGTCTCATGCAGGCCAACGCGGTGGCCGAACAATGCTTATTCGGTTACACCTAGAAAGTGGAAAAGAGCGGTGATGTAAAGATGTCTATCTTGTCGCCTCGAGTCAAAAACAATGCAGTGCGTTTGTGAAATGGCATTCCTCTACAGAAAGTGGTGTGCTGCATGCGGTGAGGTAACTCATTGACAAATGGACTGATAAGTAGTAGTCATGGAGTGGGTGTGTCACTCTGCTGTCAAGCTGCTCCGGGGCCTTTTTGTCACTTTCGGGGACAGATGCTGAGATCACCGCAGTGGGCTTTGCGCTCAAACACACACACACCACACACACACACACATCCGGCGCGCTATTGATCGTTGTGGATGTTTCTGTTGTGTTGCAGACGAGGTCAGCAAGTGTTCCTGCATCCTGAGGACAGTTCGGCCCCAGGCTTGGACCACCACCAGGCTGACCACTGCCCCGTCCGAACAACTCCAGGTGACTCCTGTCTCCTCTCCTCCTCCTCCCTCCTCCTCCTCCTCCCTCCTCCTCCTCCCTCCTCATCTCCTCTCTCCTCCTCCTCTCCTCCTCCTCCTCCTCTCTCCTCTCTCCTCCTCTCTCCTCTCCTCCTCTCCTCTCTCCTCTCCGCTCCGCTCCTCTCCTCTCCTCTCCTCTGCTCTCCTCTCTCATCTCCTCCTCTCTTCCTCCTCCTGTTCTCTCCTCTCATTTCCACTTCTTTCCTCTCCTCTCCTCTCCTTCTCATCCACTTCTCTCTCCTCTCTCCTCTGCCTTTTTATTCTCCTTCTCCATTCTTATTTTATCGTCTGCTCCTTCTCCTCCTTCTTCTCCGTGCGCCTCCACATGTGGTCCCGTCCATCCTCCGTGAGAAGCAGTGGTACCTCCACCTCTCCTTCTGTCCCCTTCCTCCCTATTCCTTTTTTTTAACGAATGGCTAGAATATGTCTCCATTCTCCCGAACGCGGACGTGCCGGACAGGGTACATCGGCGGGGGGGCATCGTGCGCTGGGAGCAGCTCGCGCCGCGGCACCGCCCCAGGCTCATCTGTGCAGCCTCCTGCACTCTTGTTATGGGACCGAGGTGTCAGGGGTGAGGGTGGATGATACGGGCAGAGCAGGCGAGCAGAGCCTGAGTAGGGATGGGGAGCCCGGCGGCGATGGCCGCCTCCAACAACCAGGACCAGAACCAGAACCAGCGACCTCATCGCCACGACCGCTGAGGAGGGGGGTGGCGCCTCCTCTCCTCCTCTCCTCTCTCCTCTCCGCTCCGCTCCTCTCCTCTCCTCTCCTCTGCTCTCCTCTCTCATCTCCTCCTCTTCCTCCTCCTCCTGTTCTCTCCTCTCCATTCCCCTCTCTTTCCTCTCCCTCTCTCTGTTCTTATCCGTTTCATATTATTATTTCTTTTTCTTTTTTTAAATGTTGCTCATGCGCCCTCTATTTCTCCTCCTCCTCCTCCTCCTCCTCCTACTCCTCTTCCTCCTCCTCTCCTCTCCTCCTCCTCCCTTCTCCTCCTCCTCCTCTTATCCTCGTTACGAGGCTGTCCTTGTTACTTTTATTTGGAATTTAATGAACTGTTTTGTTGTGGAGTGTAAGTTCTCACCCCCCCCACCCCCCAATTCCCCACCAATCGTTCTCCTGTTTGATTAACTCAAAGCGAATATTTATCGGTTGCCTGGCGGCTATTGGTTTGTGTTGTGGTGGTGTATGTGTGTGTGTGTGTACGCGTGTCAGGATTTGTGTGCGTGCGTGCGTGTGTGTGCTAGAGCATGTGTCTTGGTCTGGGTGACACTTGCGGCAACTCGGATATAAGACGGAAAGATAAATATAAAACAACTGTGAACATGA
Organism: Coryphaenoides rupestris; assembly: GCA_002895965.2. Taxonomy (NCBI): domain Eukaryota; kingdom Metazoa; phylum Chordata; class Actinopteri; order Gadiformes; family Macrouridae; genus Coryphaenoides; species Coryphaenoides rupestris. Next base: position 180,865 of record PIJE02000108.1, on the reverse strand, counting down.
ACGACAGTGTAACAGTTATGACTTTACATTCATGCTGGAATGGCAGATGGCTGTCTGCTCTTGCCTTTATGAATTTGTGTGTGTGTTTCTGTGTGTGTGTGTGTGTGTGTGTGTGTGTGTGTGTGTGTGTGTGTGCACGTAGGCGTGCGTGCGTGTGTGTGTGCTTGTGGGTGTGGGTCAGCGCATGAGCGAGAGATAAGCGTGTCTGCGTGTGTGTGTGTGTGTGTGTCTGTCTGTGTGTGTGTGTGTGTCTGTCTGTGTGTGTGTGCGTAGGAGTGTTTCAAGTGTTTAGGTCGACTGCATTGTTTTTGACTCGAGGCGACAAGATAGACATCTTTACATCACCGCTCTTTTCCACTTTCTAGGTGTAACCGAATAAGCATTGTTCGGCCACCGCATTGGCCTGCATGAGACTTACGTACTGTTCCGCTGTGTTGTGCTCGTGGCGAAATGAATTGGAGGGCTCTGGTTGGCCGGTGGCTGGATGGTGTTTGACGTGCGTCAGTGTAGCGGTGACCTCCGCCTGACATGCGCAACTTCCCAGCGAGCACAAAGGACTGCTCTCTCTCTCTCTGGCCTTTTGTCATGTAGATGCCAGGCTAGCACTGCCCTAAACAACAGTGTATACAAGCGCACCGCTGCGGAGGTGAATGCATTCCAGGGTGACGCAACATAGCGACGCTGCGTCATACCGTTCATACTTTTTAATTCCCTTTACTTCCCGTTTCTTTTCATTTCATGGAATTTTTTATTCCTTTTTTTTTTCAATCATCAATCAACATTTTTGTTAAAACGTATTTTAAGTGGGTAGTACTAAATGGAAAAACATTTTAAATGAACATTCCTGTGAGGAACATTGCCCAGTTGTGAGTAGCGCTACAGCGTTGATGGGTGCATTGCTACAAAAGTCGCAAGGTTCTCTCGGAGCATACCCGTGCACACAGTGGCAAGAGAAGCGCGCTAACATTTTAGAGCGCTAACATTGTAGCGCGCTATCACTTTTGCGCGCTATCGCTCCGGCGAGCATCCCCTTGTGGCTCCCGTTGCAGACGCAGCGACTATAAATCAGCCTTGAGTGTTTGTATCTCGTGAGATTGTGTGTTTGTGTGCGTCTGTGTGTGTGTGTGTGTGTGTGTGTGTGTGTGTGTGTGTGTGTGCGCGCACATGTGTGTGTTTATGTTAGGAAAGAAAGTGAGAGAGGGTGCCTGTGTGTGTGCGTGCGTGCGTGCATGTGTGTGCGTGCGTTTGCGTGTGTGTGTGCGTCTGTGTGTGTGCGTGTGTGTGTGCATCTGTGTGTGTGTGCGTGCGTAGGGGTTCTATTGCAGGGGGATTTAATGTTGTTGGCAGCAAGATAAAAAGATGTTTGATTTGCTGGCATGTGGACGTGTCCGCCTCTGATCCACTTAGCTATACACACACACACACACACGTGTGTACATGTGCACGCACCATTACACTAAATAGTATGTAATTTTTGCATTAATACACAAACATACTTGCGAAATATTGACACACAAGCACATATTTCTGTATAACAAACAAAATGCACAACCTCTCCTCTAGAGAAAGAGATAGACATGAGCA
>PIJE02000108.1:171781-176781 GCA_002895965.2 Coryphaenoides rupestris | reverse complement strand
GAAAAGTCTCTCCTGTCTCCACACTTTGAATAACATGTGGATAAATGACCACGACACAAGGGCACATCCACAGAGTGTGTGTGTGTGTGTCTATGTCTGTGTTTGTGTGTCTGTGTCTAAGTGTGTGTGTGTGTGTGTGTGTGTGCTGAGAGGGCTTACTGAGCATGCTGAGCATGTGTCCATGGTTTTCTTTTGATTAATGGATTGTGTAATATTGGGGCTGCTGAATTTTATCTCAAGTGTATCCCTGTGCTGAACAAACAGTGTGTGAGTGTGCTTGTCAGAAGTGTGTGTGTGTGTGTGTGTGTGTGTGCACTCCCGTGTGTGTTGTGTGTGGCGTGCCTGGGCAGAACAATAGCATACTGCCGTCATTTGTGATTAAAGTCATCATTGTACCTTTTTTTTATTGTTTATTCTTTTACTGTGCGATTTTGTGCCAAACATGAATCATATCTCACAGAAAAACAGGCGTGAGGTGCAAAAATAAGACCAAGCGAAGGTGGCGGAGCAATTCTGTGCAGAAACACGGCGCACTAATTTAAAGCTCTACTAAGGCTCCCCAGAACGTAGGAAAGACACACTCTCTCTCCCTCTTCTGTCTTTAGATCACTATCCTAACGCACCGCGGTCCAGACCACTGCTCATCTTGTAGCTGTGCCTGGCACTGAAATTCAGCCTTGCTTCCAATTTTGCTCTACTGATTTATGTGTGATGCTACAGCTGTATCGATAAATGAGACCCATAACTCTCCATGTTTAATCTCTTCCATAGCCGTTGCTTCATTTCTCACACACTCACACACGGGATTTGTCAATAGAGACAAATGAAGAAAAGACAGTTGCATAAGCTAGACCACCGGCCCGACAAAAAACACCCCCCAAAAAAAAAGCTTTATGCGATTTCGGCTCTCCAGCTGAGCACAATCCTCAAAATCAGAAAACTTTGCAAGAGTGTGCGCCGCTGCCCACGCCGGCGTTATAAAAAGACGGAGGAGATGGCGTGGTCGTCATCCACCGGCAGCGCCGCAGTGGCCCGGCGTGAGCGAGGCCATGTTAGATAAGCAGTGGAGTGCAGAGGCAGAGATGCTGTGACTAATAGAGAGAGAGAGAGAGAGAGAGAGACAGAGACAGAGAGAGTCTCCACCAGCAGGAGAGCAGAGCTGCAGCCGAGCTCGTACAGGAGCACTGGAGAGAGTGGAGGGCCAGATGGTGGGATGGATGGAGAGGATAGAGAGATGGATGGAGAGGATAGAGAGATGGATGGAGAGGATAGATATATAGATAGATAGAGCAACAGATAGATAGCCCATACCAACTGATGGTTGGATGGATGGATGGATGGTTATATATATAGATAGATGATATGATGATGGATGGATGGATGGATGATGATGGATGGATGGATGGATGGATGGATGGATGGATGGATGGATGGATGGACGGACGGATGGATGGATGGATACATGAATGGATGATAGATAGATGGATGGGATGTGTGTGTGTGTGTGTATGTGTGTGTGTGTGTACGCGTGTCAGGATTTGTGTGCGTGCGTGCGTGTGTGTGCTAGAGCATGTGTCTTGGTCTGGGTGACACTTGCGGCAACTCGGATATAAGACGGAAAGATAAATATAAAACAACTGTGAACATGAACGACAGTGTAACAGTTATGACTTTACATTCATGCTGGAATGGCAGATGGCTGTCTGCTCTTGCCTTTATGAATTTGTGTGTGTGTTTCTGTGTGTGTGTGTGTGTGTGTGTGTGTGTGTGTGTGTGTGTGTGTGTGTGTGTGTGTGTGTGTGTGTGTGTGTGTGTGTGTGTCTGTGTGTGTGTGTGTGTGTGTGTGTGTGTGTGTGTGTGTTCTGTGTGTGTGTGTGTCTGTCTGTCTGTGTGTGTGTGTGTGTGTGTGTGTGTGTGTGTGTGTGTGTGTGTGTGTGTGTGTGTGTGTGTGTGTGTGCGTGTGTGCGTGTGTGTGCGTGTGTGTGTGCGTGTGTGTAGGTGGAGCCGCGCGCGCGTGATATAAAATGCTTACAGGTCCTTCCCTCTCTTCCTTTCGAATGCAGTCATGTCATCGCCACCTGTCGTGCGTAGCAGGAGGATTGCTGGAGTCGTGGCACGCGCACACGCACATGCACACACACACACGCGTGCACGCACACACACACACTCTCTCTCTCTCTCTCTCTCTCTCTCAGGTGACGCACCGATACACACACACACACTCTCTCTCTGGCAGGCTGAGGCACACACTGCCGCGCAGACACCGGGAGCTGCAAAGCATAGAGCGCTGGACTGAAAAACAGTCCCTCCCCTTCTCTCCACCCACCAGCCTCTCTCTCCCTCTCTCTCTCTGTCTCTCTCTCCCCCCCCACTCTCTCTCTCCCTCTCTCTCCCTCTCCCTCTGTCTCTATGTCTCTCAGTCTCGATGTGCTCCTCTGGGTCTTAATGCCCCTCATTTTCCTAGCGTGGCTTTTCCCCTTGGAAGCTTAGCTTAGTATATCTGGAGCGCTAGACAGACAGTGTGTTCATTTTTGAGATGGGAAGCAACGCCATTATGAGCGGACGCCGGGATGCTATTTTGCAACGACAGGCTAGAATAACAACAGTGCTAACAACGGTGCATGTGTCAAACACACTACTCACTCACGCAGCTGCCACACCACACACACACACAGACACAGACACAGACCACACACACACACAACTAATTAAGTAGATCCCATTGCAAACATGCCATTCGCTATGTGAATCGCATGCAGTGGGTGTCTGTGGAATTTCCAGCGGAGAGCAGAGTAAGGATGCCTGCAGGATTCCCCTTCGCACCTGGCGGTTATGTTTGTCTGGCAGGGTCACGTGGCTCGACCACAGACACACAGAGCAGCCTCCATTCTCACACTGAACGCTGTGTGTCGTGGGTTCTGGCTACCTTCTGGTGAAGGGCGCTGGCATCTAGTCTATCTAGCAGCAGGACTTTACACAGGGCTGACCCCGACAGCACACATAAACACACACACATGCACACGTACACTCACGCACACACACACACACACACACACACACACACACACACACACAGTTGGGGGGGGGGGGGTTTTTCCTGGATAGTCAGCAAGTTGCTCAAGCACACAGAGATACAGGGAGGAGGATGATGATAGGACTCAGGGGTGTCTTGTTGTCCACTGCCCCACTGCTCCGTCTCAACACACTGCATCTCTCTCTCTCTCTCTCTTGCTCCCCCGCCTCTCTCTCTCCCTCTGTCTCTCTCTCTCTCTCTCCCCCGCCTCTCCCCCACACCTCTCTCCTGCATTCAGTAATAGACTGATACGCAGAGCTCTCCCACATACAACACACATATAATATACTGTATACGTATTTATATAATGTATCTATATATATATATATATATATAAATGCTAAATACACAAATCAGGGAACAGGAGGACCTCAACTACTGCCAATGTTTGCGTTGCTGACTCCATGCGTCGATAGTGAATGAGTGAGGTATAGGTCAGCACTAAGCCAGAACGAAAACAGATAGAACGGAGATCTTCTGGATAGACACTCACCCTCGTACTGCTCTATAATTATTACATCACCATCGAGGACTCAAACACATTGTGTTCATTTTCTCTGAGATGGACTTGATGAACAGGAATTCCAGTAAACGCAATGGATCTTTTGATATATTTAAACGGATCAATAGGGTAAAATGAAAACAGCGGGCCTGGGTGATCAAACCATTGAGTGTGTCTCCGAGGTAACATCCGTGCACGATATAATTGGTCCATTACTTCCGTGTGCCGATGCTGCTGGAGAGCATTTAGTGCGCGCACCTGCGCTATGAATGTTAACAATGGTGACAGAGCACTTTGGTCTTTTGGGAAGCAATGTGCATCTGTCATTACAGAGCTTGTGCACAATGCTCCAGTGAATTGCCATTGCAGTTAGTCTTAGCGTAAAGACCTGAGCGCGACATGCGCTAAATGCTTCTCAGCTGAATCGGTTCAAGGAAGCCATTCTGCCAAATCATATCATCAACTAATGTGTGGACTGTGTGTGTGTGTGTGTGTGTGTGTGTGTGTGTGTTGGTGTCCGGTTCAAGCAGCCAGGCTCTGGCCAGGCTGCACACACCTGTGGTGCATCAATGGGGGATGGTCATCAACAAGGCACACAGGCAGATGAACCAGCCGTCACCACACACACACACACACACACACACACACACACACACACACACACACACACACTCTGGAAGAGAGAGAGAGAGAGAGAGAGAGAGAGAGAGAGAGAGCGCACGGACATGTCAGCTGCATGTACCGCACCTGCTCTGGGCTCGCCAACACTGCCAATAAACCGGCTGCTGGTACGACCCCATCTACCTGTGTCATGGGTGTCAGCCTCGGGAGGAGGAGGAGCCTAGAGGAGTCACACCTGGTGGTGTGTCTCAGGCCCTACCGCAACAGGAAGTTTTAGCAAGGCCCCGAGAGAGCATGACGATGGTTTGATTACAGTACGGTATGGCCCTTTAAATGTAAATGTATGCGGTTAAAAATAGAAGGATTTTTTTTTCACACATTAACTCATGAGGACACGAACGGTGTGATAGAACACACCGCAAATATATGAGGGGTAGACCCAAGAAAAATTATAAAGAACACACAACCACACACAAACAGCACATGAGATGGAGTGTGTGTGCGTGTGTGTGTGTGTGTGTGTGTGTGTGTGTGTGTGTGTGTGTGTGTGTGTGTGTGTGTGTGTGTGTGTGTGTGTGTGTGTGTGTGTGTGTGCTACACATAAACACTTGCACATTCACACTCACAAAGGTTAGTTCAAAGCACACTCTCCTCAAAGACTGCCTCTCCCCATCTACCGGGGACTCTGTGATCTAGATGAGCTTTTAAGCACACCAATACACACACACACACACATAATTACACGCAGAACAGCCCCCCAATCCACCTCAAGACACACAGACATACGTACACTCATACACACAG
>PIJE02000108.1:164281-169281 GCA_002895965.2 Coryphaenoides rupestris | reverse complement strand
CTACAACGCTGTCTCTGGCTTGCTGTTTTTAATCTCATTTCGTGTGTGTGTGTGTGTGTGTGTTTTGATAACAAAAATATATTTGTAATGCATTGCACTGCAAGTTGAACATTTTACACTGCATCTCATGCATTGTGTATATAAAAAGAATGGTGTATATATACACACGTATATATATAGTACATATAATGATGATTGATACTTGAAACTTATATTTAAAAGTAAGTGTCAGTGAAGTACCGAGTATTTTAAGTCCAGAATTCCCCAGGATCTGGAGCCTGTTCCAGTTGTTACACACACGGGGACACCCCACACGCACACACACACCACACACTCACACACACGCGCACAGCACACACACACACAGCACACACACACACACACACACACACGATTAACAACAGGGATGAGTAATTACAGGATCTTGCAGGCAGCCTGACCTGTATTCCTGTAGAGGTGGAGGGAACTCGGGGCATATGGCAGCCTGCACACGGTGGGCAGGGAGACAGGCGGGGAGCGCCACACCCAACACCTCTCTGGAGCTGGGAGCCACTAATGTACTTAGTGATGTCTGGGGGGGTAGGGGGGTGGAGGAGCAGGGATCAGCTCACCAAGACACTAAACAGGCATCTCTTTGGGCTTTTTTTCCATCAAGGTGACTGACGTCAATGTCATTTTTTGGCATCATTTGGCAGTCGCTGTTATTTTTGCATTTGTTTATCGCAGGGGCACTCGGGAGCTGTAGATCTGTCATGTGTCAGGATAAGGACGTACACACACACTCACACACACACACACCTGAAGTCACAGAAGTTATTTATTATATTATTATATTCATTATTTTCCATATGTCCTTCAGACGCCATGAGATTGTCCCAAAGCAAAACGGCTGCGTGGTTTGCATAGTTTTTCAACTTCACCCTAATTCCTCTTAAAGTCAGTATCCCAGGATCATAAGAGCATGAGCAGTACAACTGCAGGAAGGCAGCAATGACACACCCTACATTGCAAAGTCATGCAAATACACAAACACGCACGCGAGCACGCACACACGTGCACACACACACACACACACACCAAAAGATGTTTTGTTAAACCGGTGGCCGAAGTTACACACACTACACAAATTATCCAATGCCATTAACCAACAAAAATCCATTAAAATATTTTCTCTTGTATCTTCCAGACAATATAATAGCAGCAATTCAGTGAACAAGCTTTTGTTTGGGGCACAGCAATATCAATGAAAGTTGTGTGACAGCTCCCACTGCCTCACAACAAGCTCTTTGGTGGTGGTGGTGGTGGTGGTGGTGGTGGTGGTGGTGGTGGTAGGGGAGAGGTGTGTGTGTCTGTGGGGGGAGGGGGCTGTTATCTTTCATGAACACTGCATTGATTTTGTTGTGTCCCCACATGCATGACTACTGAACTACGGTACTGAGATCATACAAAACACAGAGATGCCTCACAGAGACTTTTGTCGTGCAACTTTCATTTAACATTGCAGGGGTTAACATATGCACCTGTAAAAACTGGATGTAGTTATGCAGCCATTCTAATGTATTGTAACCAATGACCAATCAATGACATGGAAATGTCATTTCTGGAACATCCAGTACGTACTTTGCGATATAATTCTGAAGCTACATGCAAAGCATAGAGTGGAGCCTGATAGAAAATGGAAGTGTGTCATGTGAAAGATCTCCACAGAGCCCTTAATTTGCATCAAAGTTGACTCCGTCCTGAAAAGGAAAATCCCACAGAAGCTGATACACTTCCAAATGTGTCTCAGGGCTCTGGATTGGTGGTTGCTAAGAGAGAGATAGCTGGATGCTTGGAAACGTGAACAATGTCCACTCGCCCAGTTTCCATACCAACACTCCTATCTATAGACCATCGAGGCGGCATGAGGAGCAGGCAGGCAGCTGGCGAGGGAAGGAGAAGAAAATATCTGTAGGAGGATGACATGAGGAGAGGAGGAGACGAGAGTAGGAGAGGGGAATAGTAGAGGAGGGAGAGGAGAGGAGAGGGGGAGAGGAGAGGAGAGGACAACCGCCACTACGACCATGTCTTCCAATATTGGCCCACCCGCTGCGAAGACAATGGCATGCTCTCATTGGCCCAGGTGGAGAGCCAATTACATTAGAGGGAGGAAGAAAGCATTCGGCTAATTGGTCTGCCAGACACTTTCTGATGTACTCTCTGGATGGTTTCGCTGTGCTCTCGCGCTGCTCTTTGTATCCTCCCTTCAAATCCTCACACAAATACTATTAAACAAAGTGCACATGTGCATTACATGGCACGCTCCTGTGTGTGTTTGCTGCACACCATCGGCATAAAAAAGCCCTTCAAACGTCTTGTGACTTAACGGTGCAACAGGCGTAGAGTTTTGATTGTCGTATATGCGCACACTTAAATGAACATGCGTGCGTGCATCTTAAAAGTGAATATTACCGAGGAAATAAAACAATGAAAAGCCAATTATATTTACGTTCATCAATATTAATTCATAGTGATGAATACACTTTGCAGGCGGTGTTTGGGGAACAGAGCAGCGTGAGGGGAAACGTGTCACATAGCCTTCTAACATTCTCCCTAACGCGCCTCATTCTGGGCAGCCATGTCTCTCGGCGAGGGCCCAGCTCCACCGCGGAGCAACGGCGGCATCGACGGCAGTGGATGAAGCGATGCGTTGTCCGGCTTCACCCCAGAGAGCCCCGCTTCCTCTTCCTCCTCCTCCTTGTCCCTGGAGGCTGGTAGCATACCTGGAGAGGTGTGCATCAGCGGGTGCACGTCACACGCACGCCCGCACACACACACACACACGCAGACGCATTCACATACATGCATACACACACACACACATCAATATACTGTACCAATTCCTCATACGCAGACACACTCACACACTCCGCTATTACGCGCCTTTTAACTCACATACTTGATCCTCATGTCTCACAGTTCCCCCCAACAATCTTACTTCTCTCTCTCTCATCCTGTTCGGTCTCTTCGTCCTCCACACCGCCCCTCCCCCCACTGTGTGTGTGTGAGTGTGTGTGTGGTGTGTGTGTGGTGTGTGTGTGTGTGTGTGTGTGTGTGTGTGTGTGTGTGGGTGTGTTGTGCCACGCTGTGATACTCTCCCACTGACGTCTGACGAACCCTCTCTTGCTTTCTCCATCTCTCTGTCTTTCTCTCTTTCCTCCCTGTTTTTCTGTCTGAGTGTTATCCACCTCTCTCTCTCCTCTCTCTCTCGCTCGCTTGCTTGCTCTCTCTCTCTCTCGCGCTCTCGCTTGCTCTCTCTCGCTCTCTCTCGCTCTCTCTCTCTCCATGGATATATGATCATTTCCTCAGCTTTTAACCAACTGTGCTGACCCAGTAGTGATGTATGTTGGTGTGTGTGTGTGTGTGTGTATGTGAATGTGTGTGTGTGTGTGTGTGTCATACATGGCACCTTTTAGCTGACGTAAGCAGAGGCCAGCAGGGGTGAGGGGCCACCGGGGCAGCAATTGACAGGGTCAGGCTCCTCCCACAGGGTCAGGCTCCTCCCACAGGGTCAGACTCTGCCCACCCAGCCTGAACTTCTCATTAGTTTCCCTTTTATTATTTATCTCTCTCTATCTCTCTCTCTCTGTTTCTCTCTATCTGCCTCTATCTGCCTCTCTGTCTGTCTCTGTCTCTCCCTCTCTCTCTCCCTCTCCCTGTCTCTTTCTGTCTCTCTCTCTCTCTCTCTCCCTGTTTCTTTCTGTCTCTCTCTCTATCTGTCTCTCTGTCTCTCTGTCTCTCCCCTCCATCCTCTGTTTTGATTGTCTCCCTCTCGCTGGCTGTCTGTTTCCTCTTCACCTCTGACATGAAAAGCCATAACCAAATACAAAGTGGAAGGAAATGTTTGTGTGTGTGTGTGTGTGTGTGTGTGTGTGTGTGTGTGTGTGTGTGTGTGTGTGTGTGTGTGTGTGTGTGTGTGTGTGTGTGTGTGCGCTGCGTGTGTTTGTGCTGTGTTCTGTGCGCAACACATCCATTAGGAAGGGAAAAAAAGGCTACCCCCTCACACACACACACACACACACACACACACACACACACACACACACACACACACACACACACACATACACACACACACACACACACACACACATTCATTAGCAGAAAACAGTTGGGCTTCAGAGTACATTGTATCGCTCGGTTGGAAGGCGGTCTGGACGGCGGCAGCTTGTTTGTATTCCCCGTGTTTCACAGCAAGCAATTTCCTCTCCTTCTCTGTCCTCGTCGACTCCTTCATCATCTTTCCTTCTCTCTCTTCTTCAGATCTACCTCTACATACGTACATGTTCTCTGCCATACCGATACTCTCCTCTCCTCTCCCCACCTCTCCTCTCCTCTCCTCTCCTCTCTCTCATTTGCTTTCCTTTCCTTTCCTTTTCTCTCCTCTCCTCCTGCTCTCCTCTCCTCTCCTCATATCCTCTCCTTCTCTCCTTTCCTCTCCTCCTCTTCTCTCCTCTCCTCCTCCTCCTCTCCTCTCCTCCTCTATTATCCTCTTCTCTCCTCATATCCTCTCCTCCTCTCCTCTCCTCTCCTCTCCTCTCCTCTCCTCTCCTCCTCTACTATTCCCCTCTCCTACTCTCGTCTCCTCCTCTCCTCATGTCATCCTCCTACAGATATTTTCTTCTCCTTCCCTCGCCAGCTGCCTGCCTGCTCCTCATGCCGCCTCGATGGTCTATAGATAGGAGTGTTGGTATGGAAACTGGGCGAGTGGACATTGTTCACGTTTCCAAGCATCCAGCTATCTCTCTCTTAGCAACCACCAATCCAGAGCCCTGAGACACATTTGGAAGTGTATCAGCTTCTGTGGGATTTTCCTTTTCAGGACGGAGTCAACTTTGATGCAAATTAAGGGCTCTGTGGAGATCTTTCACATGACACACTTCCATTTTCTATCAGGCTCCACTCTATGCTTTGCATGTAGCTTCAGAATTATATCACAAAGTACGTACTGGATGTTCCAG
>PIJE02000108.1:155650-164035 GCA_002895965.2 Coryphaenoides rupestris | reverse complement strand
ACATCCGCCGGGCCAGAAGACTCCGAATAACATCTGGTGTGTGTGTGTTGTGTGTGTCTGGTGTGTGTGTGTGTGTGTGTGTGTGTGTGTGTGTGTGTGTGTGTGTGTGTGTATGTGTGTGTGTGTGCATGTGTGTGTGTGTTGTGCCACGCTGTGATACTCTCCCACTGACGTCTGACGAACCCTCTCTTGCTTTCTCCATCTCTCTGTCTTTCTCTCTTTCCTCCCTGTTTTTCTGTCGAGTGTTATCCACCTCTCTCTCTCCTCTCTCTCTCGCTCGCTTGCTTGCTCTCTCTCTCTCTCGCGCTCTCGCTTGCTCTCTCTCGCTCTCTCTCGCTCTCTCTCTCTCCATGGATATATGATCATTTCCTCAGCTTTTAACCAACTGTGCTGACCCAGTAGTGATGTATGTTGGTGTGTGTGTGTGTGTGTGTATGTGAATGTGTGTGTGTGTGTGTGTGTCATACATGGCACCTTTTAGCTGACGTAAGCAGAGGCCAGCAGGGGTGAGGGGCCACCGGGGCAGCAATTCCTGGGGGGGGGGGTGGAGGGAGAGCCAACAGATGGAGAGAGAGAGAAGTAATGTGGGAACGGAGAAGGAACAAGAGTGATAAAACGGAGCGTTAGGGAGAATGTTAGAAGGCTATGTGACACGTTTCCCCTCACGCTGCTCTGTTCCCCAAACACCGCCTGCAAAGTGTATTCATCACTATGAATTAATATTGATGAACGTAAATATAATTGGCTTTTCATTGTTTTATTTCCTCGGTAATATTCACTTTTAAGATGCACGCACGCATGTTCATTTAAGTGTGCGCATATACGACAATCAAAACTCTACGCCTGTTGCACCGTTAAGTCACAAGACTTTTGAAGGGCTTTTTTATGCCGATGGTGTGCAGCAAACACACACAGGAGCGTGCCATGTAATGCACATGTGCACTTTGTTTAATAGTATTTGTGTGAGGATTTGAAGGGAGGATACAAAGAGCAGCGCGAGAGCACAGCGAAACCATCCAGAGAGTACATCAGAAAGTGTCTGGCAGACCAATTAGCCGAATGCTTTCTTCCTCCCTCTAATGTAATTGGCTCTCCACCTGGGCCAATGAGAGCATGCCATTGTCTTCGCAGCGGGTGGGCCAATATTGGAAGACATGGTCGTAGTGGCGGTAATGTGTGTGAGTGTGTGACCGAGTGTATAATAACCGTACTCCGACTCCGGATGTGTTGCCATGGCATCATGCTCCGTGCGGCGCAAAGATCTCAAAACCTTTTTCATTTTTTTTGTACCTGCACTCGCCGACATGAAGCCGTAAATGTTAAGCGTCTCGGAGTGAGTTCGTTCCGCTCACGTCGAGTGTCCAGAGTGTGACTGAGCGTCGAGGTTATTTAAATATCTGCATTTTTTCTCGCATTGCTATGTTCCGATGTCAACAGAATACACTTCAGGATGACCTGGATGGGGATCTTCTGGGTTTATCCCGGCCTGTCGAGTGGCAGCAGCACAAGACGGTATTCTCACTCGAAGGTTAGCCTACGCTCGGCTAGCGTGAAGGTAAATATCGGAACGTGTTGAAATGTATCACGGCGAGGACCACCTTGACCATAGCGAGAAGCAGACGAACACTAAAGAGTCTTAATCGCGCTTAAAAAAAAAAACCCCCAAAATAAAATAAGATAAGAGAAGGAACACAGACGGGGAAGTAATCTCCATTGCTCTTGTGGAGGCCATTTTCGGCCCGTTTAGAGAGTTACCACTTTACCTTGCCCCTGGGCTTCATTAGCAGCAGCAGCAGCAGCAGCAGCAGGTGTGTGTGTGTGTCATTACACAGAAGCCTGGTACATTCTCTCACCTCTATTGCTTGCATTGGCAACGCTCAGAGTTACTGCAGAAATCCTTCAGGAGAATTCCATAACGCGCACACACACACACACACACACACACACACACACACACACCACACACAGCGAAACTCTGAAAACATAAAAAAAAATAAAAAGCATTGGATTGGCGAGGAAATCGCTTCGGTGAAACAAGACGGCGAAACTGCCAGCCAACAGATGCTAACGCCGGCGGTGCCGGTGTTCTGATGTTGCTGCTGTTGTACTCTGAGCGGGAATATTCTGCCTCACACTCACACACACCCGAGTGTTCAGAGCAGCGTGAGTGTTCGGTGTGCACGTGGAGAACACCTCCCCCTGTCACATCCTCCTGACGCACGGCAACACAAACACACACACACACACATACATCAGATCGATGCAGACACACAGAGAGAGAGAGAGAGAGAGAGAGAGAGAGAGAGAGAGAGAGAGAGAGAGAGGAGAGAGAGAGAGAGAAAGAGAGCGAGGGGGGAGAGGTTGGAGAGAGAGAGGGAGAGAGGGGGGAAGAGGGAGAGAGCGGGGATGTGAGAGGCAGAAAGAGGGAGAGGGGTAAAGAGAGACAGAGAGAGAGACAGAGAGAGAGAGAGGGGGAGAGAGAACGATAGAGAGAGAGAGAGAGAGAGAGAGAGAGAGAGAGAGAGAGAGAGAGAGAGAGAGAGAGAGAGAGGGGGAGAGAGAGAGACAGAGATGGATGCATAAAAAAGCAGGGGGCATACAATAAATGAAGAGGAAAGAAAGAGAGAAAGGAAGAAAGGAAGAAAGAAGGGAACAGAAAGACAGGAAGGAAGTGTGTGAGTCGGGATGATAGATGGGGCGGCCATTACTTCACACGAGGCAGAAGTGGAGCATGGGCCCTTTGAAGCCAAGGAGCCAGATGCAGGGAAAGAGCCTGGGTCACTGGGTCAACAGAAACACACTTTGCCAGGCCGTAAACACACACGTACGTCGCGCACGCACGCACGCACACAACACCCACCCACACACACATTCCATTAAAACTGACACATACACACTCACACTCACAAAGTACCCCAGTAAATGTCAATATGTTCATGTGTCATAAACACAAGATGACAAATATCCACACGGTGAGGGCCCTGAACACACACGACTCGACACCTCGACAAACACATTCTCCTCTCCAGTCCACCACCTCTCAATCTAATCTTGCCCTCCTTTGTGCGTCTCACCCCTTCTTCCCTCTCTTTCCTCTGTCTCCCGTTGTCCATCCATCATCACGCCGCACGTCTCCGCGAGCCGTTGTGCGCCACGGTGTTCTTACAGTGCCCCCCAGTGGCCGGATCTGGATGTTCACTGCACAGCTACAGGCAGTGCCCACCGCCTGGCCAGCTGGCTGCAACCCTGAGACGTATCAACACCTATCGTCTGTACTTACCACGGCTAATAGACTTGATATGCAATATATGTGTGTTTTGTAAGTTTCGGCAACTGGGAAGCACATGAAATTGACATATGCTTGTCTGTAAACATAATCGCCTGTTGCATTCTGCCTGTGACTCTCTCTCTCTCTCTCTAGGAGATGGGATGTTTTCAAACAGAAGCAAATCAGTGGGTCTTTGGAACGCCGTCACCACTTTCACTTTCATGGAATCATTTAGACACAGTCATAGAAAGACTACGAGACAAGTGGGAGTAGAGTCAACATCAATAAGGCAACCGTGTGCGTGTGTGTGTGTGTCTGTGTGTGTGTGTGTGTGTGTGTGTGTGTGTGTGTGTGTGTGTGTGTGTGTGTGTGTGTGTGTGTGTGTGTGTGTGTGTGTGTGTGTGTGTGTGTGTGTGTGTGTGTGTGCTTGTATCTGTGTGTGTGTGTGTGTGTGTGTGTGTGTGTGTGTGTGTGTGTGTGTTGTGTGTGTGTGTGTGTTGTGTGTGTGTGTGTGTGTGTGTGTGTGTGTGTGTGTACAGAATACTTATATACACGCTTTCATGTCTATAATGCTTGTCTGTCTCCACCTCCCCTCTGTTTCCAATCTAACCTATGATCTGTCTCTCTGTACGGAGAATTTGGGCATTTTTCCAAGGTGACTTCCAGACTGATGCTTTATGACACAAGCGGCATGGGATTGTAAGTGTGTGTGTGTGTGTGTGTGTGTGTGTATGTTTGTGTGGAGCTTTCGGTTTGTGTGTGACAGTGTACACATGCATTTGAAACACAGACAGTGAAAGAGAGTGTCAGGCAGAGAGAGAGAGAGAGAGAGAGAGAGAGAGAGAGAGAGAGAGAGAGAGAGAGAGAGAGAGAGAGGAGCAGAGAGAGAGAGCAAGAGAGAGGGACAGATCAAGAGAATCAGTGAGAAGAAATTGGCCGTCCATTATCACACACACTGATCCTGTACTTCCAGGAAAATACCATGTGTCACTAATCCGTCTCTGTGTGTGTGTGTGTGTGTGTGTGTGTGTGTGTGTGTGTGTGTGTGTGTGTGTGTGTGTGTGGTGTGTGTGGTTGTGTGTGTGTGTGTGTGTGTGTGTGTGTGTGTGTGTGTACGTCCACAGTATAAGTGCATGGTTATGCTCTTATGACTATCCCCCCGCTGCTGCGACAGAGGATCTCGGTGCATTATCGTGCGGCAGGTGGCCTGGCTTCTATAAGTACATGTGTGTTTGTGTGTGTGTGTGTGTGTGTGTGTGTGTGTGTGAGTGTGTGTGTGTCTGTGTGTGATTCCTATCCTCCGCTAACATTAATCACCACTGCTCTTATGTCTGCTGCCCTACGCCGTCTCTCCCGAGCTGTTGTTCACCGTGAGCCTCGCAATCAGCTTTCTTCTTCCCCCCCCCCCCCTCTCCCCACACACACACACCTCCCCCCACACCACACACACACACACACACATACACACACATAAACTCCGCCCCCCCTCTGCCGCCCACACACACACACACACCAACATTTTCATAATAAAACTATAATTATAATTAGGAGAGGCTTTGTCTGTCTTTTTTTATCTCGTTATGATGATAGTTATTCAAATTGTGTAGCATTATTATTGATGGGGATTATGATATAAATTATTCAGTTCGCGCGGTTCATCAACCCTTTTTACGATAGACCAGGGACGTGATTATTATATTCTGTGTTTATGTTTACATATATAATGGAAAAGGTGCAAGCGTATGGATTTAAATTAGAACATGCACACAAACAAGTTATACGCTGATACATTTAGATGCCTCATTCTCCCCGCCAAAAAGTGTGAGGTTCATCCCCATAACATGAATGATATGAACATAATGAATGATATGATAAAACTCACAACTTCAATATGTTGAATCATATGTTTCATATGGGTTGAATCCTCAAATCAATCAGACAAGACAGACCCACCAAAACGTGTGCATGTTTGCATGCATGTGTGTGAGTGTGTGCGCATGTGTGTGTGTGTGTGTCTTAACTAGGTCTTTTCATGAGCAGCAAAGCTCTCTCTCCAATCAGCTCACAACTGCTGAGGAAATCAAAAATAATTTTCTCGCCAATTCAACCCACCCCCACCCCCCCACCACCCCCCAAACCCCGCCCCCACCCCACCGCACTCTGGGACTCCTCCTCTGGTGCTAGCTACCTGGGGCTGATTCAATTGACTATGTTTAACCCAACTTGCACTTGAATGTGTTTATTTCAAATCACAGACGAGGCTGAAAATATGTTGTTTCTTTTGCATTCTGCCTGCTGGCGCCTGACACGCACGCACGCACGCACACACACACACACACACACACACACACACACACACACACACACACATACATACACACACACACTAGGGCTCAAAAGTGGCAGAACATTTCTGAAATAATTCCTGGAAAGTTTCTGGAAATCGTCATGGGAGTTCAGGTCATGTGTGCGGTGCAGTGCATTGTTCTGGAACGTGTTCAGATAACCATCAGCACGGAGTGGAACCCAGACCGGCGGCTGGGGAATCTTTTGTTTTACATTCTGAATGAAAATGACACTTTTTTAAGTGTCAGGCTGGTGGTTTCCTCGGGCGGTGGTTGTCTAACGTTTTGTGTCGAGCCAAAATATGAAGGTGCACCACCTGTTGTATTCATATCCGGGACGCCACACTGTTTGGGGACCACTGTCCTGGGGAACACATGCTCAGACTTGATTTTTGTATTTTAAATATAATTGAATCAGGCTATTTGAGGGAACATGGGGAATAAGGCTTTAATTTCGTTTAATACACTTTTGATACACTTTTGTTGTAGGAAAAGGGAGCGTTAAATGGTAAGTTAATACTGTCTTCCCAGTACATTCTGTTTCCACATTTGAAATCCCCCCGTACACAACACAAACATCGAAAATAGAAACTCACATCCCTCAAGACATACACACACGCACACACACACACACACACACACACAGATACACACACTGTATTTGCACTCATCTCTCACTTGTGCTCACACACACATACACACATGCGCCCCGAGACACACGCGCACACACACACACACACACACACACACACACACGCACACACACACACACACCTTCATCACAGTCCCTGATCATGGGGATCAGAATAGCAGTGCTAAATCTGTCGCCATGGTAACATCATGACCATAACAATCTCCTCTCTGTAACAGTGATTTTATTGTGGCTGCTGCTCCGTCTCCGTCCCGTTTTATATGTCTGCCTTTTTCTGTTCCATTTCCATTCTTTAACTGTGCAATTTAATGGCGGATGGCTGTGGTCTATTTATCTACGTTGTTCTCATGCATTGTTGGTCTGGTTTTCCCCGATCGTTTCATGAATACTGAGAACTTCAAATGTACTCTTTTGTGGGCGTTTCTTTTCATCTATATTCAAACGATATGAGTTCAAAGAGTTTCAAGCTTTAATATAAATATGCCATTTTGGTGAATGCTTTTCTGTTTATTGAAAATGAAAATATGAGTCTGTCCCTTTCCTTTTGTCTCTTTTTCCGTACCTTATCTCTGTGTACCAGCTATTCCAGAATGTTCTATTTTAGTCGTGTTATTGTACACAGTTTTGAATTTAATTCTGCCTCTATCTCTTCACGGCTGTCTGTATATTTTGGAGGAGAGATAACACAAGGAGAGACGGTGTCTATGTGATGTGTTTTCCGGCCCACCCCCCCCTCCCCGATGTCTGTGTCCCTACGTGAACGGAATCCAAAAAAGTATATATCGACGTAAACAAAGAGTACACCTCTCCAGAACCTGTGTTCATGGATTGGGGTCACATGCTCAACTCCTGAATGAACCCAGCTGGTGTATGTGTGTGTGTACCTGTGTGTGTGTGTGTGTACCCGTGTGTGTGTGTGTGTCTGTGTGTGTGTGTGTGTGTGTACAGGCTGTAAAATTCAGTAGGCTAGCTTTCAAAGTCAGAACAAGTTGGTTCTCTTGACTTATTCTCTTCTCTACCTCTCTCTTTATTCTCGCTCTCTTTCTCACATGCTCTCTCGCTCTGTGTCTCACACTGAAACTTGTTTATTCTCTTCATCCTCATTGTCATTCTCTCTCATTTTTTACTGTATAATCCCTCCATATAACTGTACCTCCCACCCCCTCGACGGCGGTCTTATCCAGGGGAGGCTTTGGCTGAGTGTAAACAGTGGAATGACTGAGTGTGTGCTTCTCCAAACAGACGGTCCGGGCCGGGCGGGGGCCATGCTGGTGAGAGGCTCTGGTGAGACACACACCCCGGGCTACACAGCAGCAGCAGCAGCATCACACATTAAGGTGCCTCAGCTACCTCTCCACAAAGTTCAACAGACAAACTCTACGAATGTTTTTCCCACGAACAAAAATTGTGAAGACAAACACATTGTAAATGGTAAATGGATTGCATTTATATATCGCTTTTATCCAAAGTTCTTTACAGTTGCCTCACATTCACCCATTCATACACCGACGGCGGTGCCAACCATGCAAGGTAACAACCAACACGTCAGGAGCAGTAAGGGTTGGGTGATTTCTTGCTCAGGGACACCTTGACGCTAGGCGGAGCCCGGGGATCCAACCAGCAACCTTCCGGTTTCCAGACAACCGCCCTTTTATTTTATTTCCCGTGAACTTAACCTTCTTTGTTTTTGTGTTTCTATTCAATTGTCCAACCTGGTACTCCTAATATGATAATTCTGCACGTTCCCCTGGGCTGGCTGTTGACATTATTTTTTTTTACGCAAAATTCACCAGGAACCGCGAAGATATAAGACCTAAGTGTCACGGACGGAGACAGGACACAACACCCCTCACCATCTGCCCACCACATATCACAGTTACCTTTGTATGGCACTCTCCATGTAAAATCACTTCATGCCATGGCCCGCGGGTGCGCACCCGCAACTGATTACTACATGCACTTAATTTTTACACCGGACTGTAGTGCATTCAGGAAAGGACACACACACTACAGCACACACACACACACACGACACACCACACACACATGGCACACACACACACTATTAAACAAAGAAGACTACCGTAGACATGTGTGTTGTTAGTTTCAGTCACATCACA
>PIJE02000108.1:143150-150650 GCA_002895965.2 Coryphaenoides rupestris | reverse complement strand
TGATTAAACGCATGAGACGGTTTATGGTTCACGGAGGGTTGTTTTCATGGAGAGAGGGATTGGGGTGGGGGGGGTGGTGGTTGGGGGGCAGCCTGGGCCCTGGCAGCCGCTGGGCTGAGATGTGAACTGTAGTCCCTGCCGTCGACCACACTAATGGGCTTGTGTATCCTCTCTGGTGGGAAGCTGACGGTGTGGTGGACACGCCTACAGGCCTGATGCACACACGAATGCACACACACACACACACACACACACACACACAAAATAACCACACAAACACAACGCAGATGCGCACACTCAGACGCACACACACACACATAAACACAGACACACACACATAACCACACAACCACAACATAGATGCACACACTAAGATGCACACACAAACACGCACACACACACACACACATAACCACACAAACACAACGCAGATACGCACACTCAGACACACACACATACACATGGACGCAGCCACACACACACACACACACATAACCACACAAACACAAGACAGATGCACACACACATACAGCCTCACATGAACACACACACACTCAGGCACACACACACACACACACACACACACACACACACACACATACAGACACACACACATAACCACACAAACGCACACACATAACCACATAAACACAAACACAGATGCACCAACTCAGGCTCACACACATACAAGGCCACAACATGAACACACACAAACACACACAAACGCACACACATAACCACACAAACACAACACAGATGCGCACACTCAGGCACACACAGACATACACAGACACTACACAGACGCACACTCAGACACACACACACACACACATGCACAATCTCAGACACACATACTCAATCACACACAAGGAGTGAGAGACAGAGAGAGAGCAATAGAGGGAGAGAGAGAGCAATAGAGAGAGAGAGAGAGAGAGAGAAAGAGAGAGAGCAAGAGGGAGCGCAAGAGACAGAGACTTTGACAGGAAACACTTTGGGAGCTCCCAGGGCAAGCCGTGGTTGTTATGGGACAATATAATGTAATGACCATCTGACCATTTTACCATCAGCTACCAGTGGCCAGCATCCATTAAAACCAGGCCTCGGCCACAAGGGGAAACCACGGAGCGAGTCTCGAAAACAATCAAAAATTAAACCTTGATATGGGACCCGCGCCACAGTGCCGGCGTTTGAGATGAAGTGAAGTTTAATTGGACGTGAACAGTGTTGGCGCGCCATGCAAGCCGCGGTTTAAATGTTGCAAACCCCATAAAAATAGCCGTTACAAGGCCGAATCCGAACCGTTTCTAGAGAACACCTGCTGGAAGATTAAGTGCATCTTAAAATTTTAAAATTTCATTGGAGCCCTGTGAGCAACATCGTGTATAATGTAATATTAGATGTGTGCCTCCACTCCATTCCACAGCTCCAAGGTTCATAACACCACGGCAATGCACCACAGTGCTCTGAGGTAAACAATCATCTAGCCCAGGGTCTCTCACATGGGGGTACGTGTGCCCCTAGGGGTCCGTTGAAGGATTGCAGGGGGGTACTGGGAACATGGACAAAAAAAATATAGTTTTGAATATTGTTTGTGTGTTTAATAAGGGTAATGGACAATTGCTAAATTATTCCACCTTAAGAAAAGGAATGAATACCCTCTCTTAACACAATGTAGTAAATCTGAATAGCAACATAGGAACGACTTTGATAAATATTTCTAGGGATGCACCGATACCACTTTTTTTCAGACCGAGTACAAGTACAAGTACTTACATTTGGGTACTTGCCGATACCGAATACCGATACCGAGTACTTAATAAAACCATTACAGTTCTAATGACTTTGAAAACATGTTTTATTTTCCAATTTCCATCAGAGGTGTTCCTCACTTTTTCTGACTGTGAACAAATTAAACAAATATAATGGCACTGCCACACATTTCAATGTAACCTATTCAGAACCATCCAACATACGTCAGTCGGATACTCGGTACCAAGGACGTGTTGTTGTTTAGGACATTGGTGGACATCACAGATATTGCGCCAAGGATGCGCAATGACGCTCCCGTGAGGCGCGGGGCTCTCAGAGTCAGTGTCCTCTGGGGGGGGTGGGGGGGGGGGGGGTGCTCCGTTAATATTCGCCGTTCTCATGGGGGGGGGGGTGCACTGTGTTAATTCGCCCGTTCTGATGATGGGGGGGGGGGGGTGCCGCCGTTCTGAATGGGGGGGGTGCGCTGTTAATTTCGCCGTTCTGATGGGGGGGTGCGCTGTTAATTCGTGGTTCTGATGGGGGGGGGGGGTGCGCTGTTAATTCGGCCGTTCTGAAGGGGGGGGGGGGGGGGGTGCGCTGTTAATTTTGCGGTTCTGATGGGGGGGGTGCTCCGTTAATTGGTGGGGACATGTCCCCAGCGTCCCCACTAAATTCTACGCCCATGCTCGGTACCATGCGCAGTTTCTATTAAACATCCATAAACGCCAACTCGGTTGCATCTCTTTATTTCAATATTCCTTGGCTAAGAATATTACAAGGTTAACGTTGCGTTGCCAAAGTGGTATCGGTGCGGTTGTATCGGAGTAGTTTAACGAGTACGAGTACATGAGCACAGTATCGGACCGATACCGAATACTGGTATCGGTATCGGTGCATCCCTAAATATTTCCAATAAGGGCATATCACTTACTAACCTTTAAGGGGTGCTGAAAAAATGAACCTGGTGAACAACTGCTCTATAGGGTGCAAGGGAAGAATGAGATTAATCTAATTTGTGCTCCCTCTCTCTCTCTCTCTCTCTCTCTCTCTATCGCGCACGTGCGCGCTCCTCGCACGTGGTCAGGCTCCTCCCACAGGGTCAGACTCCTCCAACCCTGTTAAGGGGGTGAGGGAGGAAGACCCAGGCGCACAGCAATGGAGGAGACGTTAGTTCAAGCACAAGCCCAGAGGGGCGGTTTAATAAAGAAAACACAAGTGGTTGCCGCAAAAATATGCCACCAAGAAATGTCAGGGTGCTCGCAGGAGCTGTGGAGGGTTGCGGGTGGAGCAGGGTGAGGGCTCTGCAGGTCGGCACGGCTCAGCTGCGGAGGTCCGGGATGCTGGGGTGCCGAGGAGAAGAAGGAGGGGAAGGGATAGTGATCCCTGGGAAGGCAAGTGCAGAGGGGGTCCGGGATGCTGGAGAGACGAGGAGGGGACGGGGTTCGAGCAAAGGAAAAACCAGGGTTGGCCAAAAGGTAGGCTAACGACGAGACATTAATCCTCCTGGGTTATGGGAAGGACTGGCGACTAGCGGAGTGCCGACCAGGTTCTTGTAGGGGTGGAAGGTGATTGAATACAAGGGACAGGTGCGGTGATTAATAATGACGAGCAGGTGCGCAGAGTCGTGCTTCTGGCAGCGTCATCGACGCTCCTGCCGTTGCAAAGGGCGCGTAACAGGAGGGGAGAGGCGTGGATGTGGAGGCGAGGACGGACAAACCGTAACACACCCAGCCTTAACCTTTCATTAGTTTCCTATTTTTCTTCTGGCACACATCTCTCTCTCTCTCTCTCTCTCTCTCTCTCTCTCTCGCTCTCTTTTTCTCTCTGTCTCTCTCTCTCAAGGTCCCTCTTCCTCCATTTTTATCGGTTCCCTGTTGTGCGCACCTTGCTCCCCATACTTCCATTCAGCACACCGCCAATGTACCTTAATGAATAAATCACAGGCAGAGCGAGAGAGAGAGAGAGAGAGAGAGAGCGAGAGAGAGAGCGAGAGAGAGAGAGACAACTTGGTCTCAGTTGTTATGTATTATGTATCAGTATGATGAGCCCATGAGCAGCAAGCTGAGCCTACAGCATACGCTATTCTCATACGCTCCGGAGCTGTGCGTGAATTACTGTATGCGTACATGTGTCTGTTGGGCACATAAATTAGCCCGACGTTGTGCCTTCTTTCCGCCTTACGACTTACGACAGTCAGCAAAACCCAGATTTATTGTTTGCTCATCAGATTATCCAGAGGTGAGGGTTATGTTAAGAATTATTTACTTGAATTTGTACTTTATTTGTATTTTACCTCCCCAAATCTGATCGAGGCCCACGTCGATTCAAAGTCTAAAATATTCAACATTCAAATGTTCAATATGTATGATCCGATAACCTCAAGGACAGCCGGGTATGCAGTGTATGGATCGTCACTTGGGAAAGACCGTCGGGAGCCACACCGAGTGGTAGTAACAACAACAACAACAACAACAACAACAACAACAACAACAAGCCGTGGCGGCAAAAGTGCAAAAAGAGATGAATTTGCGGAATGGAGAAGTCCAACTCACGCTGCAACATGTAAAGTAGGGCTGAGCGATATGGTAAAAAAAAGAGATTGCGATTACTTTGATGGATATTGCAATGTGGTTCACTACTAGTGGGAATGATCATTTTTACATCACTGAAATTTTCACTTAAAATGATGTGTAATGCTGTCATCATGATGTGAAATTTGTTGGGGTCTTTACTCTGTACCAAACAAACATGTTTACTTACATCTGGAGAAAGAAATGTGTAGGCATCGGTGCGACACATTTACATTACCCTTATCACAAAATTGATTAATTGTCCAGCCGTAAGTTACAGTCCATGTTACGATAAAAATGTATGCAAAAGCATCACTAGCATTGTATCGCCGCCGTCCACCATGTTGGATTACACTAAAGTCTGTTTTTTTGGTGCAAGATTGCAATCGTGATTTGTGAGAGTTCTGGTGTTGGGATTCAGGAGAGGCAAAATTGTTGCGTTCACACACACTCACACACACCTAAAACAGTCAAATGCACCTTCATCTATTGTTAGGTGTGTGCAGTGTCATGTTTTCTATATTTAAAAAATCGTCTAGACTGTGCCAGGCATAGGTTACCGTCTAGTTGTGCATAATACAAGGGGACGCCTTTACAAATTCAAGTACGACACATTAACTAATATGCAATGACAACAAAAGCTGGAGAAAAGCTTAAAATGGTAACAGTGGCTGGGATAATTCATGGGAGTAAAATACCATGGAAAGGAAGAATAGAAAAAATAATAGTTTTGTAATTAAACCATCCGCAAGGCAACAGATGCTGAAATTTTGTAAATCATGCCAGTCCTCATTGAGTCCCATTAAACCAGTGACACATAGAGCCACTCACAGAAGCAAGTGCATTTAAATGACAATACAAGAAGTGGTACAGAATACAAGAAGTGGTACAGAATACAAGAAGTGGTACAGAATCACAAAGAAGCCAACGATACGGTGTGTGAGTGTGTGTGTGTGTGTGTGTGTGTGTGTGAGTGTGTGTGTGTGTGTGTGTGCAAGTCACAGAAATGATAAAGAAAGATTAGGCTATGCTTAGGGTGGTTTAAGGATATGCTATTAAACAACATTCTCACTGTTAAAGGAGATTTTTTAAAGAAAGCTGTTGTTTAAGGCAATGCGATTTTTAATGAGAGCTGTGGTTTAAGGTTATGCTGTCAAACAGCATTTCATTTTATGCTAAAATGTATGGTTTCTGAGTAAAAATGCATTCATGAATACACCGGGAGCAGGGAATGCGACATCACCATAACCTCACTCTTTCCACGTCCCTAATAGCGTGCAGTAGCTTAACACCACCTGAATATATGAGGTACCATTAATGTCTTTAGCCTTATAGCATACACTCAAATGACTTCAGCACTAATGCGGGCAGGAAATTACATATGAAAAGTTTTCTTAAGCCGCCTATGAGATAGTGGGTAGAATGACCCTGAAGCTATAAGCTCCAACTTGTTTTACATTTGACAAGCCCCGCAACCTTTTGCGTTTGAATCGTCTCCTCTTGCTATGACGCTGCAGTTGCACGACCAATCCATTCAGAGGATAATCAGAATTCAAACGACGGCGTCCAGATCTCCAGTCCATTAACCAGAGCAGAGGGGTAAGCGCCCGACCTGGCAGCATCGGCAAACAACAAGTGCTCAATTGAAAAAAGAAAAGGCCAGTCGTCCAATCAGCACAGAATCAGCCATCCTCTCACTGACTTCCACTTAAGGGCCACATCAAACAAGATCGCCCAGACTCTCTCAGAGAGAAGGCTACCTGACTGGTCCCTGAAACCCAGACGATCCTCTAATGAACAGACCAGAAGAAAGATAGATAGATAGATAGATAGATAGATAGATAGATAGATAGATAGATAGATAGATAGATAGATAGATAGATAGATAGATAGATAGATGGATAGATAGACAGATAGATGGATAGATAGAAAGATGGATAGATAACACATGAGAGAGAGGGGCAGAGAGAGCGGGAGGGAGAAAATTGAGATGAAGACAAATGCGAAAAAGATGAAAGGCAGAAGCCATCCAGGATGGCCCCTCTTAGACATCAAGCCACTTCACCTCGGCAACGCTCTTTACAGAAGACTTTAAAAAGCTATGATTGGTCCCAACAAAGCCCAAAATACCTCACCCTCCTCAGCTGGAAACACAGATTTGAGCCATCAAAGCTGGACTAACCCTGTCCCCTCTGACTTTGATGTTGAAAAGGGAAATGTACCTTCAGACTTGGCAAAAACAAACAGCCTCGCATCTACACATGGGCACAGGGACTGCCTGGCCATTGGGCATTTGGGCAAATCCCAGAAGGGCCGGATTTGAAATTGAAATAGAATAACATTTACCAAGAAGAAAACTTCACCGAAAAGCAATTCAAGCATTTTCTGGCCGCATTACTGAGCCATTTGATTTGGGCCGGGCCGGCCAAAACATGTGCGGCTTATAACTCACAATATAATGAGGTCTAGGAGAAATAATTTAATAAAACAGGCTACATAGGAATCGGAAGCGGGCCAGTCAACCCGCTAAATGCCAGGCAGGCCTGAATATTTGTCCCAGTCCATCACTGCATGGGCACACATGGGCACACACATATACACACACACACACCAAACAACCCAGATCCCAGAAAGTTTTGTGAGATCAGACAGTAATAGTAACATCCAACAAGTCTTTTAAAAGGTCGGCTTCTTTGAAGAAATGCCTTTAACCTGAGAGAAAGACAGCCAGAAGGCTCTGAGGAGACCCCTGCTATGCTAACATTTAAGGTCCATGTTTTGGTTCAAAGGGAACCTGAGATCAAACCGTGAAAAAAAACCAACTGCAAAAGCCAACATAAAAATGTAATGTGAAAACATGAAAAAATGCCTGTGGCGTGTTGTGGCTGTGTATGGCATGTGTGTGAGAGAGAGCACGTGTGCATAATGCGTGCATTCATCATAGGTATGCACACGTACGTGTCTGTGTGCATGCGAGCATGTGCATATGTGTGTGTGTGTGTGTGTGTGTGCGTGTGTGTGCGTGTGTGTGTGTGCGTGCGTGCGTGCGTGTGTGGACGTGCGTGCATGCGCGTGTGTGTGTGTGGACGTGCATGTGTGCGTGTGTGTGTGTGTGTGTGTGTGTGCGGACGTGCGTGCATGTGCGTGTGTGTGTGTGTGTGTGTGTGTGTGTGTGTGCGTG
>PIJE02000108.1:128150-138150 GCA_002895965.2 Coryphaenoides rupestris | reverse complement strand
CAATAACATACATATGCAATAGAAGCAAAGACGACTATCTCTTTGTCTGTCTCGCTCTTTCTGTCTCTCCTTCACTCTCTATCTCCTAATTACTAAAAGGCCGCCTGGGTGATGCTGTGTCTTCATTACCTCACACCCCCTATGTGCAGAAAAACAACTGTCCAAACACTGTTGACTCACACAGGAATGTGGGCAACACACACACTCACACACACACACACACACACAGACAGACACACACACACACACACACACACACACACCTGTCAGTTTTCTATAGATAAAAAGACATGAGCTGCTGGAGACAAACCTGAGCACCACAGGAGCTATAGGCTTCCCAGTGACATCCCACACACACACACACACACACACACACACACATACACCCCCCCCCCCACACACACACACACACACACATACACACACACACACACACACACACCCCACACACAAACACAGAGACATACACGTACACACAGAGACACACACACACACATAGAAAACCCCCCCTCCACACACACACACACACACACAGACACCACACACACACACACACATACCCTCCACACACACACACACACACACACACACACACACACAAACTCTCAAACTCTTCAGGCAGCGCTGGTTATTTCACCGTTGCAGTTTTATAAATTCATATATAGATATAAATATATCCATATATCATCCCTTTTTTTAATGGAAACGGAATGCCAATCTTAACAATCACGGTTGAAATGTCTGGATCTTCCGAAGGCTCTTTTGTTGCAACAACACAGGCAGCCAATCACCTGTCAGCTCCTGTCAAAGTGACATCTACAGGCTTCCTCTTCTCAGGGCAGAGACGAGCGCTGCAGCCGCTGACACTGGCAAAAACTAACCCACTTATTCTACGTAGTTTCTGGAGAAGCTTACAACAACAACAGCTATAGCTGCAGCGTAAACTATGAGTTACGACCTTCAAAATCAACACCTAGGAAAAAAACCATACCAGAGTTGACCCTAAAGTCCCGTAACTCAACTCCGAACCCTAAAAATAATTCATTTCCTTACAAGGGCCTTTGAAGCGGGCACCGCTTCTCAAGGTTTTTCTATTTCTAGTGTGGACCCCCCCCCACTGCATGTAAAAACATACATCACACACACACACACACACACACACACACACACACACACACACTCACGTGCACATGCTGACACAGAGCCATAGATAGAGAGAGCACACTAGACTATCGGTGGAGTAAGACATCGCAAAACCATGGGAACAACACCGGTAGGATTTATAAGGACGGTGAACATATGAGCCCCCAGTAAGGCCCGACTGGGGATTTTAAATCCTAAATGGAACAGTAAATTATGGATTCATCCATGTGCACACCCTCCCATAGCCTGGATGTTTGAACATATTTAAATATGCGTGTTGATGTGTGTACCTGGGCGTTAGCTCAATTGTGCATGAAAATAATGTGTGTGCTTTCGGGAAAGAAGTGTGAAATCGTGTGTGCATGTGTGTGTGTGTATGTGTGTGTGTGTGTGTGTGTGTGTGTGTGTGTGTGTGTGTGTTTGTGAATAGGAGATAGCATCGAGCCATATAATTTTCCTGTCATTTTGTGCACATTTACGAGGGACGCATATACAAACACACACAGGCACACACACACATCCTGAATTGCCCCCTCCCACACCCCAACTCTGGCACACACTTCTCAATTTACTCGTCTATACTTCTCTCAATACTTTCTGAATATTTTAGTATTGATAAGCCCATTAGGGTTGATAAAACAGTGCAACCTCAGCATCGTTACACACACACACACACACACACACACACACACACACACACCACAGCACACACACAGCACAGCACAGAAAGAGAAAGAACAGCAGCAGAGTTGTAACCCGACCCTCTGATGATTGTGCTTGTGAGTGTGTGTGTGTGTGTGTGTGTGTGTGTGTGTGCGTCATGTGTGTGTGTGTGTGTGCGTGCGCGTGTGCGTGTGCCTTCCTGGTGTGTATCCATGTGGATGTGCTCATCATTCTAAACGCACATACTCAGCCATGTGATCAGAGCGGGAAAAAAGAGCATCGCATATGAACACGTGGGCCTCCAGCGACACAGCAGCAGCACACATGAACACACATTAAAGGCATGAAGAAGTCAGTCAACATCACAGCTATAGCCGTCCACACACACACACACACACACACACACAGCTCGATGCCTGCTTTACATGAAGAAACACAAGCTTGAATGGAATTCCACACCCACAATTATTCCTCTTGTGTCATTGGGTGATGTTAAAACCTACCAAGAAATATACCAAGAAACATCACCACACACGGATAGTATTTAAAGACTACGGCCCTACGGCAATTAATAGCGTCTCGCAGCCCGCAGCCAGAGCGACTTCCTTCCACCCGGCCGCCAGATTGTCTCCACGTCTGCAGTACCACCACCACCGCCACTGGCCAGCCGATACCCATTTAAAGTGCAGAAGGGCTAACTTGATGGCTTTTTGATCGCATTATCCCCCGATGCCGGGCCGCTGTGCGAGAGAGTGTCAGCCCACATTACTGCTCCTCAAGTGGGAGCGCATTACAACCGCCACCGTCCCACCGCCATCTTCTTTGTAGACACTCTTGACAAGACAACACAAACAAGATCTTCTGAGCTTATAGTAGGAGTAACACAGCGGCATGCATTTCCACAGTTCCAGAGTTAAGCGATAGCATGATGGCTGCCCGGCTACTTACGCAGGCAACTTAGCAATTACGAAACTCGTTCTATTTGTCTCATAAATATGAATGCTCGAAAAACAGCTCTATTCTTATCTTCATGTACCACAGTGATATATTGCTGTTTCCTTCAACAAATGTACTCTTAAGGGAGTCGTTTCTTGCCCTTAGCGGGGCTAGGGCTAGGGGGGGGGGGCCCATAATAACATGGCCTGTAAAGCCCTTTGACACTGTCTTGTGATTAAGGGCTATACAAATAAAATTGAATTGAATTGAATTACTCTTTGTAAGTCGCTTTGAATAAAAGCGACGGCCAAATGCCCTAAATGTAAATGTAAATGTAACTGTAATGGATATCAGTTAGAAGCTGTGATATGTGACATTTCAAGATACATAACGATATTAGTTTAGTATTAATCGACCAAATCGGACCTTCATCACAGTGGGGTCTACTGTGTCGACTCTAAGGGGGGGGTGAGAACAGGTGCAGCTCATATAGGGTGCTGGGATGCAGCTGTGTTCACCATCACACCTGCTGGGACAAACAGGACAGCGTCACACGCACGCGAATGAAGTTGAATAACCGACACTTGGCACGTGGCACGTAAGCTAACA
The DNA here is from genome assembly GCA_002895965.2 of Coryphaenoides rupestris. Lineage (NCBI taxonomy): Eukaryota > Metazoa > Chordata > Actinopteri > Gadiformes > Macrouridae > Coryphaenoides > Coryphaenoides rupestris. The sequence goes on along the minus strand of PIJE02000108.1, from coordinate 134,799 downwards.
AACGTAAACAAATGTAAACTGCTTCGTATTACAGCCACAGAAGAGACGAGGTTGTTGTTTCTCAAAAGTTTAGTAAATATATATATATCTACTCGTGTGCTATATGAGCGCTTTTAAGAGGAACGACAACGTGGTTTGTCCTCACGGTGCACCTGTATCAGTGCCTCGTGCATCGAAAGCCGTTACGCCGTTTTCGCGCCGTACCTGGAGACTCTCGCTACACACACACACACGCACACACACACACACACACACACACACACACACGGGGGCACTTACATCTCGGAAGACGGCGGCGGTTGGCTACGACAGAGGAGCGCGTGTCCGCACGCTTGTCCCATAGCGCATCCTGGCTGGCTCGCGCTCTCTCCGGTAAATCGCGTGTGTGTGTGCGTGCGCGTGCGTGGTGTGTGTGTGTGTGTGTCGTCGCGGGTGTGTGTCAGTGGCCGTCGGTCTTCGGGACGAGAGAGGTTAAGATGAGGGTGTGGGTTTATGTATTGTATTCTTGTCGCCGGCGTTGCCTCCTCTTCTCCTCCTCCTCCTCCTCCTCCTCCTCCTCTCCTATCACTCTCTGGTCGAGGCTCCCCCCTGCTGCTCTCCCTCCCTCCCCTCCCCTTCCTTCTCCTTCTCCTTCTCCTTCTCTCCGTGTGTTCCTCCTCCTCCTCCTCCTCCTCCGACGGACGGACGGACGGACGGGAGGACAGCGGCGTAATGACAGCGCTGCGCCCCGCGGCTGGAGGAGACAGAATGCGCGCGGGTGACGTCTGTCTGTCTCGAGTTTACTTGGTCACACGACCCCCCCCCCTCCCTCCCCTCTCTCCCATCTCTCCCACAGCCCCCCTCACCCCCCCTCCCCCCTCTTCCATTAACTCCTCTATGATGGGGCCAAGCAGGGTTTCTTGTAAACTACAGCACTCCCACTGTTGTGTTTATGTCACGGGACAGTAAGTCTCAAGGTCCAGATGGAAGATCCTTATATGGTCTGAGCATTAATTTGTGCGACGCTCACGAAGCAAGACGCCTCTGATGTTAAAACCCTGGACAGTAGATTATGTTCATCTGTGTGTCTTCGACCCGATAACCTTTGCAACATGTTGCATTATGATACTCGTTTTAGATTGCAGGCTTCAGCTGCAATAAGTAACACGCTGCTTATCTGCAACCCGGGGGCCGTGGAGTCCGGTTGGACGCGAGCCAGTCACAACTGTATCTTCCACCCCATTAGCCGGCCTACTGATTGACAGCCGTAGGAAGCGCACAGGTAGGCCGCAGCCTGCCACAGGGGCCATGACTAAAGTCCCCCATACCCACATTAATTAGTTGGATCATGTTTCATTTCATTTTTAATTTTTGTATTCAGTTTATTTCTCAGGGACAGTGCATATTAATAAATAAACAGTACTGTACATATGCCAGAATTAGCCAGGAGGCTAAGTTTTCATCTGTTGTAGTCCCTGGCCAGGTGTGAAGTTGGCAGCTAAAATGAAAATTACAATTAAAAACAAATCATCTCTTAAGTCATATCATTTACAGTCAAAGTAGAAGACAGACGGACATCTGCAGAACACAGACATGTGCAGCATATAGCAGCAGAGTAGATTACAGTTCAACAAAGCAGAAACAAACAACTTCAGGACAACTTAAATTACAGAACAGCTTCAATATGAGCAGAGACAGACATAGCAAAGACAAATATGGGCAACAGGACAACAGTAGCACTAAGGTAAGTCAGGCAGCAGGGAAGTATAGCAAAGCATAACAAATTGTGAGTCATACCCTCAACTTTTTCAGTGTATTGTTGCATTATAACTCCAAGAATCCCCCCTCCCCCCTGCGTTATCTGAGCACCCCTTGAACGTTTTCCTCGCCATTGAAGTTAATGGTTAATGGAAGTTAAAGGCAAGATTTACTTTGAATCCTGTTGAGCTTATCTTGAACGGATGTGTAAATAAACACTAGTAATTGGGCTAACTGTGCAGCCGTTGCAACTTGGCACACCGTTGATTGTGATCAATGTTTCTTCAGATGGAAAGGACATGTGGGAGAGGAAAAAAGGCGCAAATCTGCTCTTGCATACACAGCGTGAATCAAATGCTATGGCGGGCACTAGCATTATGCTAATTGGAGTTCACTTGAGTCCATTCTTCTGCATATAATGGGACGTGCTCCAATGCAAGTTGTTCAGAAGACGCGCCCAGCCCCTCTGCAGCTGCTCCAACGGGGGAGAGGTTAATTGGGATGAAGTGTGGCGCTCTACTGTATGCTGAAGTGTGTTGTTGACGGGAACACAGGACTTCTCTCATTGTTTCCAACAGCTGCTAATCCCGGCGCACAGCCCGCGTTGTCACATGGGCCGCGTTCTCACCTTGCTATTGGACACCTGTTTTCAATGCGGCCTTTTATACAGCACCTCGAATGCAGACGATTATGTTTGTGCCGTGACACTAATAATCCCCCTTTTCATTGTTTTATTTTTGTCAATTGTTTTTTCATCATGGGGGGCTTTGGGGGGAGGGGGGCCTTGGGTGGGGGACCCATCAGCTGCAGAACAAATGGTCGCTTTTTGGGCCCCGCCCCCTCAGCTTGGTTAAAACACTAATGCTGAAGGAGCCGCGATAGGCTGACTCGTACACGACGGCGTGGGTCAGACGCCCTGCAGTTTGAGCAGGAGCATCCAAGGTTACGCAGCAGCGGGGATACGCCAATACTCTGGAAAGATGAGAGACCGGGCGAGCGGGTCGATAGGCAGGAGGCAGAAATAAAAAATAAAAAAAGATAGGCAAGGAGGGAAGGCAGGAGGGAAAAACTAATAGGCGGCAGCCAGGCACAGGAAGAAGGGTTCTGTGCAGAGCCCTGGTGGATCAACTTCACACAAACGCATGCAGGCCTCATCAGTAACCTGAGGCCGGGGGAAGGAATCGGTTCGGGCAACCGAAACAGAGGAAACCACAGAAGAAGAAGGACAATATTTTTGCTGGACTGGAAACATAACATGGAGGCGGCCAACTTTGAGATCACTAGGAAGGCAGTAGATTAGTTTTGTAAATAAACCTGATTTATGAAAGGGATCTCTCACCAACTACCAAATACGTTTACAGTATGTCATCCGTATGACAGTTTGTGCGTGCGCGACAAACAATTGACTGTAACTCACAATTATACATTTCATTCGGCTGTTCAAATCAACGGAGACATTCGACCAGCTCAGCAAGATAATGTGACAGCACCTGGAGCTTGTAGCTGTCACCCATCAAATGCTACAAAGGAAAGAAGAGCTTAACCGAGGTGTTGAAGACGCCCAGGTACTGCTGAGTGTGGTAGAGGGAGAGAAAGGGAGAGGGAGAGAGAGAGACAGAAAGGTGTTGGAGACCTGAGATAAAAATGGAATGGACATACACATGTAAAAAGAGGAATGAGAAAGAAACAAGGAAGGAAAGGAGGGCGAGGGGGTGCATGTTTGTGAGATGTATGTGAGAATGTGTGTGTGAGCGAGGGAGAGTGTGAGATGTGTCATCACATCTGGTGTTTTGGCAGATCTCTGTGCTCAGCTGTCTTGTATTCATATGGTTGTGTGTGTGTGTGTGTGTGTGTGTGTGTGTGCGTGTGTGTGCGCACATGTGTAAGCACTAATGTGTGCAGGGGGCCGTGACACGCGTCAGACATCACCAGCACTGACAAAGCGAGACCTTTCGCTGCCAAATGCACCCATTCCATCCTTCCAAGTTGTATTCCTCCCACAACTCGGTCCATCATGGGGAAGCAGCACAACTTATTGGGTTAGTCTCATAAATGGTCGATCCCAACCGGGGCGTTTGCAGAGGAAGTCCACGTGGCTGCTCGTGTCTGGCCACCGCTGCCACCACCACCGCCGCCGCCACCACCGCCGCTGCCACCGTGCAATAAAAGGCGGTGAAATTAGTTTTTATGAGCGGGTAAATTCCTGTTGTGCCAGAAGCAGTGGCCGCCTTCACCAAACAACCATGTGATGTGAGCTGTATGGAGGCAGCCAAGCACGATGCTCCCCTTTATAAAGGAAAAGAATTCACCAGGGCAATGAAATCGGAGTGAACTTTTACGGTGATCAAACAAATGGTAAATGGTTTGCATTTATATTGCGCTTTCGTCCGAAGCGCATTGCAGCTGCCTCACATTCACCCATTCATACACCGACGGCGGTGTCAACCACGCAAGGTAACAACCAACACGTCAGGAGCAGTTAGGGTTAGGTGGTGTTTTGCTCAGGGACACCTCGACACTTAGCTAGGCGGAGCCCAGGGATCGGAACAGCAACCTTCCGGTTGCCAGACAACCACTCTTACCTCCTGAGCTAATGCCGCCCAATGACCACAAATTAGTCTTTCTAATACGCACGTCCATCTCGGATGAAGTATGGACTGACGGAGCACACATCAAATTGCATATTAAATATCCAGTGTTATCTGCATACAGTGACCTGCTCTGTGGATTCACCTTCATCCACTTAATAAAGTGGCCAATAAATGTGTTCCCGACGGAGGAAAGGCGTATGTGTGCTCAATTTCATCCGCCTCGCTGAGCGTATGGCAGCGGCAATCGATATCAGTACCCACGCGGCTCACCAGCGGCTGCACACAGCAGCAGCAGCAGCAGCAGCAGCACTAGTAGTTGTGTAATCAAAGTCTGCCCGCTTTAAATAAGGTCAGAGGAACCATAACACTGAACAATCAATCTCCCGTGTCAGCAACGCAAACATCGGTAAAAACAAGGACGACTTTGACATTACTCAGTGATGTGTTCACTTCTCACAGGAAGTTGTGTCAAAAAATAACACAAAAATGAATACAGATGAAATAAATAAATGATTTGGATTAAATTGAATGAACAAATAAATAAAAAGAATAGAGTAATAATAGAGAACGCTGTCAAACTGAAACTGAACAGGTTAATTATTCATGATGGTCTCCATAGCCATCAGTTTCCTGGGGTCGGGCATCCGTCATCCAGGCCCAAAACTACAGGACAAGCTAGGGGCAGTAATGCTGTACTATGCAGAGCAGTCTGCAATGGAGACGCAATCAATATAAGAACGGTATGAGGCAGCCGGTGCCCAAAGTGTAACAACATATTCACATTTATTTTTTAGGATAAGCCCCCTAGGATTTGCCATCCGTTTTACAAGGAGGTCCCATGATAATATATCACAATCATTACATAACAACAGAATGGTGATTTGGAGTGTGTGTGGTAGGTGGCTGGTTTAAGCAGCCTCACCTGGCCTGAGTCAGGCTGATTATTAGACTCTGGGACTGGCTGAGGCTGCACACCTGTGGTGCACTTGTTAAACCTGTTAAACCTGATAATTCATAACTAATTTACTTAAAAAAACATCAAAAACATCACAACCACCAAAGCTGCCAATAATAAAAACAGTAAAGTGTGAGTGGATCACCAAATACAGCACAAAATCAGGTATAAACAGCATAAACCGTAGGTATGAACGATGACATCTTCACTGATAACAAGAGTCGTCAAAGTAGGAAGACAGGGTTTGCTTAAACACACCGAGTGATGAAATGGATCTCGTATCAACAGGTACACGATTCCAATCAGCTGGGGCCTTAAACATAGAAGCTGTTTTGCCAGTTGTTTTCTCCGAGAAATGGAGCTGAGCAGAGCGCCTACTTAATGATTTGAGGTAAAAGACGCTGTTATAACTACGGAGGATCATTGAACTGAACACATTTAAATATAAGTTGAAGCCAGTTTCCTGATGTTTAGCGATGGATATTTAAGTGCACCGTAAATTAGACATTTGTACAGTGAGAAAAGGACATCCAAATCTGTCTTTTGAAGAAGTATAAAAAATGATCAACAGCATCATTATCATGAACCTTACCTCAATCGGTAATCAATATCCTGGAGAAGCCAAAGAGGACATGAAGGCCGCTTGAGTGACGTTGTGGCAGCTGAGACGCTGCTGCTTGCCAACACTAACACACGGCGTGGAGAGGTAACTGAGCAGGTACTTCATATTGAGTTGATGAATCTTGCGTTTGACAGGAATCCAAGCCCTGGCGTCTCCTTGTCCTCTGGTTAGACGTAGATGTGGCAGTCCCGTTATACAAGCTTGTTTTCCTCCTTGGCAAGGTGAAGGATTTGGACATTATCCTGGGAGGGCTCTATCATAATAGCCCTGGGACTGGCTCTGTCTCTTTGTCAGGACAGTCGGCGTGCATGGGCCCTCTCAACGATTGGCAACGAGTGGGGAAGCGGAAATGCAAAATGCGTCTGCAAAAAACAGTGTGCCAGAAGTAGAGTTCTATGTATTTACGTTCCTTAGTTCCTGCTCCGGTTTACAAGTGACTTGTTTGTTTCTCTCTGTGTGTTTTCATGAAGTAAAGCTTCCTTTTTGCATGAACCTATCCTGAGTCAGACCGCTGCGTTTGGCTTCACCTCCCTACGCAAGCCATGACACACAAAGCGTACACCAGAACCAGTTTGTGATGCCCTTCACGGATAAAATAACAAAGAATGGATTCAAATGTCACCTGTGAATTGAGCAATAGATCTGTCGTCCACATCTGAGGAATGGGTGTTTGTTGTTGAATGAACTTCAGTTGGTGAGAGCACACACGGCTTTGGCTTTGATGGTGCTTGAACGCTTGACATA
>PIJE02000108.1:118150-120650 GCA_002895965.2 Coryphaenoides rupestris | reverse complement strand
TCAAATCATTGACTGGATGTGATCCAAGTGGTTCTGTTATTTTTGTGTCCGAGTTATTTCCAGGTGCTGTATCTGATAAGGAAATTACTGAACGCAGTGGTTTTTATGATGTACTTAAAACACTGAAAGTTCACAAGTGCAACAATCAAATGGTTGATAGACTCCACACATCAATTTACAGCAGCGCCGACACAAAAAGCTACAAAGCTCGCTAATTAGTTAAAATTCAAAGGTTTATTTGTCACCTATTTCAGTGTACAGGTACATTGAGCAGTGAAATGTTTTTTTCGCTAGGACCAGATTGTTACCGCGCCATCGTGTGATTAGCATAGCTCGGTGATTAGCCCATTGTAGCTAGTAGTTAGCAGATCTTAGGCTTATTTTCATTGTAAACACATCACTAACGTACTCGCCCTGCTTTACATGTGCAGTAGGACTCCATGATTTTGTCCTGACGAATTTCAATGTGGAGTTTGTGAGGCGTTTGTGTCTTCTGCATAGATCACCACCACTTAGCATCAAGTTTTATGTTGTCATCTGCTCCGTCCGAAATCCGAATGTCATGAATATATCCTTGTGTCAAATAGTTCAGGCCTTTCTGTAGAACTCTCTAGATAAAGTAGCGGCATTTGGCAAATAACATACAGCGATATTGAGAGAGAATCATCAGCAGGGGGGCGTTGTTCAGCGGACATTACTAACATGCTGCAGAGCTGTGGGTAAGCTTGTGGGGCATAGCAACAGTAACTAGGGGGGGCGGGACTTGCCGCTTGAGTAGGGAAAAGTCCATTGCCATGTGACTACCGTCCAGTGACGTCACAAGTGTGAATATCCACCTAGATGTATGATTACCAGATCAGTTTACCAGCCTAACCAGTGGACTGTACTGACAGGTAAACTGACCTTGTCAGCATAGATCTAGGTGGACATTCCCACTTGTGATGTCGCTAGAGGGTAGTCACATGGCAATTGTGAAACAGCTTGCAATGGCTAATCACACTCACACCTGGTGGCATAATATGCCCCCTTTAACAATGTAGTTCTCTGTTGTAAAGCTCCTGTTAGCCTACATTAACACTGCGATGCGTTGGGTGAGTGAGGGGTTACTCAAATCTGCATATCAAGGTGTGGTGGTGAGAAAGTGACCGGTGTTTCATTCTACAGTATATTCCAGCTCATCGTCATGAAGGGACGACCTTTGGGTGTCAAGATGTCCTTTAGCTAGAGGAACTAGAGGAGAGCATATAACAGAGGTTAGGTCAGTAAAAGAAGTGACGGTCCAACCATATAAAGAGCTCTAATTATTGTGTTGTCCGGGTGGATATGACGCTGAATCTCTGATCTTTCAGTCCATGGGCAGAATTAATTCACTGAGCGGCTAATTACAAAAATAGATAGTATCAGATACTATCCACTAGCTTACCCTCACTATAGGTTAATTATAATAATGCTAACACTTGAAATAAGGCTAAGAGTTCTGAGGTTTGGTGTTTTATAACACAAATAGAGATAATCATGTATGTTATTCATAATGCCAGGTAGCGGATATGCCATTTTATATTATATCTTATATATACAGTATATATATATGTATCCATATTATAGGTCCATATACAGTATGAGATGAGGAAACTGTGTAGGCACACACACACAGGTTAGGTATAGTTTTTATTAAAAGATAACACATATGTGCATGCAAAGACTTGCACACGCACACATACACACACACACACACACGCAGGTTAGATTAGCATTTGTATTCTCTGTGATTGTTGTTGTTGTGTTACCATTCACAGAGGAAGGCTGTGGCTGTATGATACACAAGAACCAAAATACAGCGTCTTCCTATCGACGGGAACGTACTGACATGAGGTCATGTTTGTGAATTTTCTCTTCGGAGAACGGACTCCAAACCATTATTCTGTGTCCATGTATTCTGCGCATATTATGTATGTCGAGCAAAACCTATCTGGTTTGATATTGCGAGATGCACACATTACAGTAGTGCGCACAATCCAAAACACACACACACACACTGAGAAAACATGCATGTGAACAGACTGTTAAGCACACTGCAAGGTACACACACACACACACACACACACACACACCCACAGTGACCTATGCACTCTCCTTAGGCTCCTGTTATTGTGCACCCAGTTGAAAAGATGTGGGAATCACACACACGTCACGCACACACACACACAACACAGAACACATCCGCACGTCACACACACACACACACACACACGCACACACTCGGTTGGCCCTGGAGTGTCACTGGAGTGTTGTATTGCTGAGCCGCGAGAGTGAGGTTCAGGAGGGACTGAGAAGCAAATATTGAATAGAACAGTAAACGGTTGGGGGGCGGGGGGGGTGTTGAAGGTATACACACGCCAGCTATACTGTGGCCAAATGGCGAGGCGGCCCACGGGGCGAGACCCGGGTGCTGACATCACCCCCCCCACCACCGCCCAGGGCTGCGTTGTTGCTCATTACG
>PIJE02000108.1:65650-115650 GCA_002895965.2 Coryphaenoides rupestris | reverse complement strand
GTGTGTGTGCTGGTGGCTGACTTAACCTGTGGTGCACTGATTAGCCAATGCCAATGATTAGCCCACCCCCCCCACTCTAACTGGGGCAGGTGAGGCCAATTAAGCCACCAAACACACAAACTCCCACAACAACATATCTGATCTCAATCTAAATGTCCTGCTAAATTGTGCAACGCCTGTGAGCAGATCTTCATGCGAGTCTATCCGCTGATGCCGTACGGGTGACCAAGCTCTTGTGCAGTCGATAACCAGGCTGCGCAATACAGGGCTGGTGTGCGGCCGCTCATCCGCGTATCCTGCTTTGATTACATCCTGGCGGAGAAAAGACGGGCTATGTTGTGGCGGCCTCTAATCAAATCGATCGGAAATCAAATTCGACAAAGAGCAGTAAACCCGAAAGACCTGACCAAAGGGCAGCGATGTCAAGAACAATACTCTGTTCTCTCTCATCCCCTTTTTTTATTCCGAAATGCTCAAGTAAAAAATAGACATTTTAAATCAATAAGGTAGAAGCAAAACAAAACAGCATGCAAGATATTTGTGATGGCTCACGGCGTCGTTTTCGGTGGCAACCCTCGGCAACATGATGTTCTCAGTCGTTTACGACTCATGTATGGTTGGTGAAAAGTGATATTTTTTCCCCCTCATCACCTCCACCATCTGCTCAGTGTGACGCACTTCCTCCCCCTCCTTCATCGCTGTGTCGGAGGAGACCGGTGCTTCATGTGGTTCAGAGACAGGGAGGCACGTTTGTTTGTATATTTTAATATTATCTCTCTCTCCCATGACAGCGGCAGCATTTCCGTTTTGGCGACGCGGTGGCCCGAAGAAATGCAAGCACCGAATTGCCCCTGGATGCTGCAACTACTGCTGCTTACGCACTCGAAAAAAAACCCTGAACCCCTCCTCGTGTATGAAGGTCCAGGCAGTACATTTGTCTGACTGTAGCAAAAAAACCAACACATTTGACTTAAGCTGAGGACTGTCATAACACCATGCCATGTGGTGCTTAAGATACAACTTGAAAAAGTTATAAAAATGCCCACCTTTCTTTCGGAGAACTTTCGCTTAATAAACGAGTAGATTATGATGGGTACAAGTAAAGCTCATCGCTCAAACCAGACACACTCATTGAACCCTGATGCGGATATGAGGCTGGCTAATCTAACCAAAATGTCTCAATGACATCATCTTAATGGGGATGAACACACGCAAGCAAAATCTAGTCATCCGTTGATTCATCTGATGAGGAGCCTCCATGTAATATTATGTTTGTTAATAACCGCAAAGTGACTAAAAGGGATTTCCACACCAGCACCCCCCCCCGGCTCGATTCCTGCTGCTGATGAATCAGCCTTCATCTCTCCGTGCAACATCTGCCCTGACCTTTATGGTAAAGGCCACCTTAATATACTCTTATGCAGAAGAATGCTCCTTGGTGGGTCCCCCCCCCCGTCTGTGTGTGTGTGTGTACGTGTGTGTACGTGTGTGTGTGTGCGTGTGTGTGATGGTCTCCTGGTCTCAACGTTAACGTGGGCCTCGCGGGTGCTCTCCGGTGTGTGTCTTGGAGGTAAAGGGTGACCCTGTTGTGTCAGCTTTGTTTAGAAGCAGGAGTGCCGAGCCGGTGCACCAATGTGACTCACGCGCACGGTTAGACCTCCTCGAGGGCCCCCCACCCCCTACACCACCTACACCACCTACACCACACACGCACCATTGCGCTCCCCTGCGTGCGTGATGTTTTTCCTCTTCATTTTTATGCATTTCTTTCTGCCCCTCCTCGGAGCCAATCTGAAGGCTGCAGTTTTATTGCTGTAGCAAGAAATTGCGATGGAACTTGAAGCAAGCTGGTCGGAAAAGAAAAAAAAAACACTTTGCCAATGTTCATGGAACTTCCTCACATGTAGGCTAATGACATTCAGGAGCATATGCGCATGAGAGTGTCGGTACGTTGCACCGGTAATTGTTTTGCAGCGATACCCTTCAGGTCTGACACTGACTGCGCTTTACGTTCGCTTCAATAGAATAACTTCAAAGAATAAATAAGGCTGCATATTCAACGTGAATTCATGCTCTCTCGCTCTCTCTCTCTCACACACACAACACACACACAAAATACGGTACATACTGTATGAACACAGTGGACAAAAATAACAAGTCAAGCAACAGTCCAGGTACGCTGACAATTGATTACATCCCCTGCATCAAATCAGAATTTATTAACTACATACAAACATGTGGAAGAATACAAGTACACACTTTGACAAAAGGAGGGAAGGGCAATGTGCAATTTTAAGACCTCAACTTTTACAGTAGGGCTGTGGTGGTGGTGTGTTTGTGTGTCATAGTACCCAGAGCAGAAAGGGGGGGTGTCTCTGTCTATGGCGAGCCACAGACTGTGCAGGACTTCCACGGCCTCGCTCACTTGGTTGGTTGACCAACTTTTCTCAGCATCAAAAAGGCATCTGGAATCAAGCGCTGGGTGTTGGCGGGAGAGGGGCGGGGGTGGGGCGGGGGCAATCCAAAACACTCCTCGTCTGGCCTTTTGCAATATTGATGAATCAAGTATTTGGTGCGACTTGTGACAGATCCTCCCCTCCTGCGCAGTTTTGTTCCGTCTCCCCCTGAACACAAGCTTGATATCCCCCCCGGAAGCAGCAGACACGCAGAGGTGATTAACCGATGGCGACAGTCTGTGCAGCCTATGTGCATGTATGGCATGGTGTGTACTGTGTAGTATAGGACCTGATCTCCCCTCCTCAGTCTCTTCCTGGGGTCCTTCTCTCCGGCCCTAGAAGACACCCCCCCCCCCACCCCACCCCCCCCCCCCGGGGACAACAGGAGCCCAATCGTAACCGCTGCTCATGACACAGTGTTGCCGGGGCAACGACACGCAGTAACAGTCGAGAACATGAGAAAACAACGCAAAAATACGAGCCAAAAAAAATAAAATAACCCAACAAATAAACAACAAAAATAAGTAAAATCTGAATTGTCTACATCTGCATTTGTTGAATAATTACATATATTTAAAGGACTGTACGATTTGCACCCTTCACAACTCGGCTAGCGCTGGGTCCTGTGCACAGGATTTACAACACGGGTTTAGTTAGCTCCCCTGCTCCACCATACAACGCACTGACGCGAGGCAACCTTTCACCGTCCGCTGGAAAGTTTCAGGCAGCTAAGGTACAGTACAATGCTAGCGCTTCCACCTGCGACCATCGGAGGGTGCCGTTCCACTTCCAGGGAGTGGCATTTTACGTTCCACTTCCTTGACAAACGCAGCGTTTCGTTTCCTAGGTCCCGTCATGTGCTTATTTTTTTTTTCGTAGAGTTTGAATCCATTCACGAACACCAGAATGTCAAATATGAGTACTGGCTCGCAGTCTGGATCCCACTGTCGCAGAATGATGATGTCATCGGATGAAAAAAAAAAGTCATGGGATGAGGTCGATTGTCTCCACTGTGGAATCAGAACACAAAGCACCGTGAGTCACACAGATCCATAACGCACGGTCACTCTGACAGCGTGTGTATATTGACTGCTGCTGCCGAGTGTGTCTCCTCAAAAGGGGCTTTTCTGTAAGCATCGGTCGAAGGTCGGAGGTAATCTATGTAATCTATAAACGTGAAGAACGCGTTGGAGGCTTGGAGTGGACAGACACATCCGGCCACTTCAAGTGGGTTTGCGCTACGTGGAAGGGCTAAAATAAATACAAAAAACGATTTCACCGATAATCAATGTCAACTCTTGATTCATTTCAGAACTTCAGATGAGCACACGTGACGAATTGAAGCGATTGCTGACGTGATGTCCGTGATGTGAGAGTAGCAGCACACCGCCTGGTCGTGTATGAATGTGATCATTACATCTGCGTGTGTTTACTTTAAGTATCAGCATAGGAGCATACAGGGCGGCTCAGAGGCCTTCTGGGAGTTTCTCCTGCAGGTCTTTCTGTCATTCAGAACACTGTGTGCACGGAGCGGGACTCACCTTCATATCCGGCTCCGTTATCGAATGTCTCTAAAAAGCTGCAAAAATAACAACAGGGACAGGTTATGACAGCACTGGCTGGAGACAGGTTGGAGGGAGGGAGGGGGAGAAAGGGAGGGAGTGAGGGAGAGAGAGATGATGAACGGAGGCGAAGGGAACAGGGAACAGAATGTGAGGTTGTGATGGGAGGAGAGAGAGAGAGAGAGAGAGAGAGAGAGAGAGAGAGAGAGAGCTCATGCCCCATTTGCTCTGGCGTTGGCAGATTGGCCCAGCGATGTCAGGCCAGGGGGCGGGGCCAGAACAAGTCGAAGGTGCAAATCTCGCGCCGCGGGTCGTTTCCCATTCACAGTCAATGTAAATGGAGACAGTCGTGTCTACAACACCAGGGTCTCTGCATAGGTCAATCCAATTTGTCACACGGCCACGCCCATGCCGTCGCCAACCCTGACACTCCCCGCCCCCCGTCACCCTAACTGGATTACAATCGACTCCACAAGGATATCTACAGTCAATCAGTCAGTCAGCCTCCTATGTGACAGGGGGATTGGGGGGGAGAGAAGAGAGAGAGAGAGAGAGAGAGAGAGAGAGAGAGAGAGCTCATGCCCCATTTGCTCTGGCGTTGGCAGATTGGCCCAGCGATGTCAGGCCAGGGGGCGGGGCCAGAACAAGTCGAAGGTGCAAATCTCGCGCCGCGGGTCGTTTCCCATTCACAGTCAATGTAAATGGAGACAGTCGTGTCTCCATTCACAACACCAGGGTCTCTGCATAGGTCAATCCAATTTGTCACACGCCCACCGCCCATGCCGTCGCCAACCCTGACACTCCCCCCCCGCCCCCCGTCACCCTAACTGGATTACAATCGACTCCACGAGGATATCTACAGTCAATCAGTCAGTCAGCCTCCTATAGCCCCGCCCCCCCGCACGCACACACGCACACGCACACACATGATACAATAGTATCCCAGCAGCACCTTGCCTTGTCACCATCCCCCCACACCCCATCTATCCATGTCAACTAGAAAGGTCACGTTTAAGTGTGAATTGACATGGAAGCGATGTGGGGGGGGAGGGGTGGGGAGGAGAATAGCATGGGTGTTGTCATGGTGAATAAGGCATGTGGAGGAAAACAGCATGTGATAGTAACAAGCACCAACACAGAGGATTAGACAACGAGCATCGTGTAACGGCGCCATGGCAACACCACGCGGGGTATTGACGGCGCTCAGGTGACGGCGGTCCAAAATGGAACCGCTGCAATGCCCAATCAAACGTCACATAAAACGCATAAAATGTTACACAAAACGTTTTCTAATCCTCTTTTTAAGCTTTCTTTGCGAAGATAATGTAATTGGGATCCAACATGTGTCAATCATTCCAGATTTGGTTTGCAATGGTGTTGTGATTAACAAAATGGTTGCAAACGTTTGTCAAATTGTGGCCATCAGGCCCAGACCTCATGTTGAACCCCCATCCAGATGTATAGAAGTCTTACTGTTGCCACGGTGTAATGATGTGCAAATGAACACTGAATCAACCGGCCAATCAGAGGCCCGTCATCCTACCCACAGGACACGCCCACCTGCCTGCCCACCAAACAACCTGCTTGGACAATCATTTCGAGGGGACAGAGGGGATCATGCCACCAGGTGTGAGTGTGGTTAGCCATTGCAAGGCGTTTCACAATTGCCATGTGACTACCGTCGAGTGACATCACAAGTGGGAATGTCCACCTAGATGTATGAGTACTAGACAATGGCTAATCACACTCACACCTGGTGGCATTATATGTCCCCTTTAAAACCTAATGATCAAAAAACAATGACAATTTGGAGTTTGGAGTTTTTTTCAGTTACCGTGCAGAATTATTTCCCTCTCCGTTTCTCATTTGGTATTGGATGTTAAACTTGCGGTGCGGTATATTCATCCTTCATCGTAGGAGAAATAACGCCCGCCAGCCAGCAGAAAAGAGGAGAGGAGGACTTTGATTACAATTTGATTGCCGTGCATCCGAATTTGGCCGAATTGTCTCTCTCGAATTTGCTCAATTTTCCCCCCCGAGGTAAGGAGGGTTGAGGTGGGGGGGGGGGGTGGTGGTGGTGTTGGTGGGTGGAGGAGGGGGTGAACCACCTGTTGGGCATCAATGTCCCCAGAATAGTCAGGCCTGGCATCTCCGCCATAGCCTGAAAGGTTGGTTGGTTGGTTGGTTGGTTGGTTGGTTGGCTGGTTGTGGGTGGGTATCCCGGATTAGTAGCCCCCCCCCCCCCCCCCCTCATGATTGGTGGAGACACTCACAGCAAGTGGGTGTTGGCTGAAAGCGGCCACACTGTTGCGCATCTCATTCCTCACTGCCCCTCAGCGGTATCAGGGACACGTTACCATGGCGAACGGTGTCGGTCCCCGGCGCACGGGTGCTACGCCGCTGCTGCACCCCGTCCACGGGCCACACGTCCCCGTCGAACTGTGGAGGGGGGGGCAGGCACAGGGTTAAATTCATCATGTCGCCAACACCGGGGGATAGTTATACGCAGTTTACGTTGGCTTGTAATTGGCTATTGTAATGCTTTGTTACCCCCTTTCATGCCCGTATGACGCCCATTGCACTCCGAACCGTCCCTGGAAGGAGGGATCCCCCCACTCTGAGCTCGTTCCCGAGATTTCTTCCTTGTTAATGAAGGGAGTCGTTTCTTGTCCTTAGTGGGGCTATAGGGCTAGGGGGGTCATAATCACATGGCCCTTTGAGACTGTAACTGTGATTAAGGGCTACACAAATACAATTGACTTGACTTGGCTTGTGTGTTAAAGGTGCCATGGAGGCGAGATTCACGAGCTAGCTGGTAACGTGTGAGAAATGGCCCCAGCTGTCCGCGAGCTATTAGTGAGTGAAGTGTGCCGTGAGAATATGGGTTGAGGGGTTGACTGCGCCTGCTTCTGTAATGAGCCAATCTCTGAGCAGTCAGGGGATCTCGGCCGTGATTGGTTGGCTTGGCTGAGTCTTTGGTATCAATCTCTCAACCAACAATCTCTCACGTCTCAAAATCATACCCACAGCACCTTTAAGGGGGCAATGTTTTACTCGCTATTTCCCTGACGTTTATTCATTACATGCCTGATGTAGAAAGACATTGCACTTTTAAGTAAAAAAATAAATAAAATAAAATGGCTACTTCACAGCCCATTCCACCTTCAGGGTGAACTGGACTCATTTCACGTGAGTGGCAATTTGTTTGTCTAGACTCTTCATTTCATGACGCACACGCACGCACAGACGGCTGTGTGTGTGCGTATCATCACCATGCAGAGTAAGAATTGACTCCCCACTGGCACTACAGCAATGACTTAGAGTAACACGTCTTTATTGGCCATTGGACATCCGATTTAGGAGGGAGGGGGGCGGGGGAAGGGGGAGAGGCCAAGCACTGAACCTCAGAGCGCATTTAAGCCTCCAGAGGCGGCAGATACCGTCTCATCCCCATCAGAAGCGCTGTTGTGTTTACGTCTGATTTAATACGTTATTTATCTAACCGAGCGGTCTCATCGGGACTCCTCGCTTCCACTGCAGAGTCCCCAGTCCACAACAAAGTGAAAAACACTAAACCCGGGGGGGCTCGACAAGTGTATTCGTGCATATGATATATTTCTGTGTTGATGTTGACTCTCATGGTGTGGTGATGGTGGTCATGGTGTGATTGGCAGCACCGTGCGTCGTGTGGAGTGCGTGTGAAACGGGCTCAAACCTCACCTGGATACTGAGGAAGGTGGCGAACCACTCGTTCATCTCGGCCTCGCTGCTGCAGCACAGGTACCTGGAGACACACAGGGGGGGGTGGCGGGAGGCGGCGAGGGACACAGTCAGTCAGAGAGGAAGAGAGATAACCAGACACACAGAGAGAGAGAGAGAGAGGTGGGGTGCATGAGAGAGAGAGAGGGGGATTTGGCAAAGCCCATGGAAAGTGTCGAGATAAAACCCATTTCAAAAACGAGAGAGAACACACACACTGAAGAAAAGAGGAGATTCAATGAAATTGCCGTATTCTCTTTCCTGGCGGCCCGGCAGAAGACCTGGGAGGATAAACAGAGTGGGATTCCTAATTTAACCTTCCAACAGAGAACGCTACTGATTAGGCCCCCCAGTGTGTGCATGTGTGTGTGTGTGTGTTGTGCAACGTTGTATGTGTGTGTGGTAGTGGTTGCAAAGATGTGTGTGGTTCACCACGAAGTGGTGTTGTGTCTGACTTTGTGCACGTTTGTGTGCACACAAGTGCATGTGTGTGCATTTGTGCACATTTGTTTGTGCACATGTGCGTGTGTGTGTGTGTGTGTGGAGCCGGGGTTCAGTGTGAGATGGCCGTCTGACTCATCAGGCCTGATGTGGAGCTGAATAGAGATGCTTTATTTATCCAGTCATTATTGTCGCCGTTGATTTGGACCAAACAATTATTCATGAGCTCTCCACAGAGGGCCCCCCCCCCTCCTCCCCCCCCCCCCCCCTCGCGCATCCAGCCCAGCCCCAAAAAACAACAACACATTGATGCATGTACATATGCAGCACACAGCACTGTAACATGACACAACCTCCATTTGAAAATTCTCTCTCTCTCTCTGTCTCTCTCTCTCTCTCTCTCTCTCTCTCTCTCTCTCTCTCTCTCTCTACACACCACAGGGTTACACCCTTGCTGACATTACCAGGGCTCATTAATGCTGGTTAGGGGCCATTATACCCACGCTTCCTGGTGGAACATGCACACACGCACACACACCCACACGCCATTAGTATCTCCTAATGGTGTGACCAGCCTACTGCTCCTTGCCATGCCGAAAGTGAACATGGTACCTCGTCCAATCAAGAGAGAGGTGACAGACATCATCACCCCCAGCAGGCACAGCGGTGTGGTACCCAGAGGAGGCTGTGTGTTACCCAGGGGAGGCGGTGTGGTACCCAGAGGAGGCTGTGCAGACCCACAGCAGCACCAGTCCACAGATGGCTTCTTTTATGTGCTTAACATTACAATAACCGCCACCTTTGAAAGCGTACAGAGCCCACAGGACACAGGCAGAGGCTGCTTAAACCAGCCACCACCAGTCACACACACACACACACACGATGGTCATGTTA
Source organism: Coryphaenoides rupestris (assembly GCA_002895965.2). Lineage (NCBI taxonomy): Eukaryota > Metazoa > Chordata > Actinopteri > Gadiformes > Macrouridae > Coryphaenoides > Coryphaenoides rupestris. Next base: position 106,538 of record PIJE02000108.1, on the reverse strand, counting down.
CCAACACATAAAAGGTCACATTTACCCATGCCGGAGAAGAGCGGTGTTAAAATGGACCAATCACAGGGGGCGGATGTATGCATGAGCAGCCACGGGGCTTAGTGTAAATGGCTACAGGTGTGCTGCCCGTGTGTTTAGATCTCTGGTGGGAGTGACCTTTCACACGCTGCTCCGCCCTCCACACAGTCACACACACACACACACACACACACCGCTCTGAACCGTCCCCCTGCTGCCCACCCAGGGTCAAGCACAACCTGGGTGGGCACACACACACACACACACACACACACACACACACACACACACACCACACCACACACACACACACACACGCACACACACACACACACACACACACACACAAGCCTGGTCTGCCCCACCGTAGTGCACAACAGAGCTGTTTGTAGGCCGCGCGCTCTGAGCCACACGATCAAAGTCGTTATCGAATCATGTGACCTCGCGATCAAAGCCATTATGGCATCATGTGACCTCGCAATCAAAGTGCTGAGAGATGAGCAGATAGCATACGTAGTGATGTATTAAATCCTCTGGGAGCATGGTGGTTATCTCTAGTCATCCCACTCATTCATGTCAAGTGGGATTTTTATGCATTTGTAAAATGGCAAATTTCGTTTTAAGGTTAATAATGCTGTAAATTGCTGATTGCCGCACGGTAAAATGCAACAAATGAGGATAAAATGAACTGGCTAGTCAAGCGTGGCACCACTGCATCGTTAGTTCAAAGCATTTTATTACACATGTTCATTTTTATTGCCATCCTATCTATAAGGACTATTAAAATATGATATAAATAAACTAAATAAATAAATAACCCTTATCTGGCAGGAGATAAAATGCTGGGACCCCGGAGAGAGTAGAACTGTGCTCCGTCTCCACGGCAGCAGCAGCAGCAGCCTCTCTGAGAGACGTGTCTGAGGACTACTGGCCTGGGAGAGGAAGGTTCCCAGAGTTCCCAGCGTCCTCCTCCACACACACACACACACACACACACACACACACACACTCACACTCTCACACTCTCACACTCACCACTGCTGTCGCTCCGGCTTCTCCTGCTTCTCACTCTGGTGCACCATCGTCAGGCCCCAGCTAGGACACACACAGGGGGACCAGGAGTCAGGAGAGAGAGGAGGTGTGGTGTTGTGAGATCAAAACATGGAGAAATCTAACTAAGGACTACTTAGTTTAGACTAGCCTGCCCCCTAGTGGTGAGCCTCACCTCCCATTGTTATGAACCTTAGTATTAGCATTTCTATTTAGTTTGAATACAAATGTCATTGATGTTGATGATGATGACTATAATGATGATGATGATGAATGCCCCTGAGCATTCAGGTCGACTGTACTGCTGTGAGTCTCAATCGAAATGTTGTTGAGTCATCGGGAAGTTAATTTTTCTGACAACACATCTGTGATTCACTTCGCTAACGTTGGGAGGCCATTTTGCTACCGATGTGTAGCACGACGTCTCCTAACGATCTTCGCGGTCTTTGCGTCAACACTTTTCCCGTCGCTACAGAGACCATATTGATCGTCCTAACAGGAAGGAAGGACGCGATTTCTTCAAGGTGCCTTCAAGGGTCGCCGTGACGATCGCCATCACGGCCCCGTAATCTGGTTAGTCATCGAGTCTTAACGACCTTGTGAGGCACGGCGAGAACAAAGCCTAATTGGCCACCGTTGTGTATTAGCACCCGTGCCGCCCTCGCCCGCGCCCTGACATGTAATACAGCAAAGTGGGGCTGACTGGAAGAGCTGGCTCCACATTGAATCCATAATATGGTGCTCGCTAATATCGGTGCATTAATGACCACATGTTTTCCCCAGGGCTGACGGAGATGCGTGCGTGTGTGTGTGTGTGTGTGTGTGTGTGTGTGTGTGGTGTGTGTGTGTGTGTGTGTGTGTGTGTGTGTGTGTGTGTGTGCGTGGTGTGCGTGTGTGCATAATGAGCATCTGAGGGCTTAGCAACTTAGCATGCTAGCTGCAGCAGACACCCGGGCATGAATGCCAAACAGGAGGGCAGAGCTCCGCACAATCGGTATGCTCCACACATGCTGCTCTGTGGTGGCGGTGGAGGCGGTGGTGCGCGTGTTTGTTGGATGACGAGCTGATGATGCTGATGATGTTGATGATAATGGGTGAACAAACACAGGGGGGGAGGGGGGGGGGGGGGAGGGGGGGAGGCAGGCGTGTGTGTGCGTGGTGCGGTGCGTTTTCCGGGCAAGGTTTCCCATTACCTGGATGGAGGAGGACGGACTTTCTTCTTAATGCCCAGGTAGATCCTCAAGCTCTTCACCGACCAATCCCGTTCTGGCCGGTTACTCTGTAGTAAAGTGGAGAGAATGTGGCGGGCTTATTATTCACCGGGCCGGCCATCTTGGTGCGGAACCGAATGCAGAACTTTGCATCCGGTTCCACCACCCTCCGTTGCTAGTCATTTCCAGAACCATTTCTTAGAAGATGGCCGCCGGGTGAATATGTGCCAAGAGATAAGCTCAGAGATGGGTAAATAAATGTCAGAAACAGAACACGAATGGAAAACAACACGGCCGAGTGTAAGCATGTAGGTTTACCCTGATTTCTTTGTACATCCTCAGGGTGTTGCCGGTGAGGATGAAATAGCGTTCGTTGAAGCCTCCCAGGCCCAGCATGCGCTCCTCCCGAAACTTCATCTGTCCGTGCTTGGACACGTCCGCCTTACTGGCTGTAGGCACAGAGCAAAGAACAATGCTTCATAGCACAGTGCTGCAGTACTACAGTCAAGGTGTATGTTGCTATTTATATTTGTGAGGACCAGAGTGGGCATGGGCGTATGTGTGTGTGTGTGTGTGATATTTGTGAGGGCGTGAGTGTGTGTGTGTGTGTGTGTGTGTGTGTGTGTGTGTGTGTGTGTGTGTTGTTGTTTGTGTATGTGTGGGGGGTTGTGTTTCCTGCTATAGTTTGTGAGCAGCAACAGTGTGTGTGTGGTGTATGCAGTGCATGCGTGCGTGCATGCGTGTGTATGCGTCATGCATACATTTACCCAGGTAGACCTTCATAAGTTCCATGCTGGTGTGTTTCTTGATGAGCAGGTAGGAGTCTGGTGCCCAGCGAGTTGCAGAATGGCCAACACCCGTTCCTGATAGTGGAGTGGTCGCTCTGTTTGGGGGGGGTGGCGTCGGGTCCACAAAACAGGAAGACGGGCAGTTTTACTTTTAGAGCTTCAGTGTCACTTTCCCGCACAGGCTCGCAACGGACTTCCTTTCTGGAGTCCCTGGACAGAGGTCAGCCAGCTTGGCCGCAAATCTAAAAGCCGTATCCAGTTGCCTTCTGTTCTCAGGCCTGGCGGTTGGTTTCACCACCAACAGCTATGTCTTTAAATGGCTTGACAAAGCAAAAATAAATAAAATCACGGCAGGTATTCTCTTAATGCCTGTGATTCTCCACCCTTGATCTGAACTCACCCATCTCTTCCTTCACGCTGATCTCCCAGCAGCTCCAGTAGTCCTTCTCCTTGATGGGAATTTTGCGGGCGGTCCAGGATCTCGCAGGTCAGCTCCGCCGCCGTCATAGAGCCCGGGATCTGAGGTGAGGAGGGGAGGGGAGGGAGGGAGGGAGCGGGAGGAGGAGGATCAGATACAACATTAGATGACGATGTCTCATTGACAGATCACTTGTAGTTTGGGCTACTTAGCTTGTGGGGGAGCAGGGGAGGGCTCACCTTTACATGCTGCTCAGCAGTTTCAGTCTTTTCCTCCAAGTACACTGTGCAGATAAAATCTCCAGAGCCATTCGTCTACACACACACACACACACACACACACACACACACACATACACACATAACATTTCACGTTGTGCACCTTGGATAAAATCACTTGACACGTGTGCATGCTGGCTGAAGACCGAAACTCACAGGGACATTTATATTGGTCTCACGCAGTTTGATGATGGCTGTGATCTCATCCAGCTGCTTCTTCAGCTGCTGCTCGTCCACCTGGGGAATACACACAATATAAATAACACTAATCAGCTGGACTCGATGTCTTTGTTGTTGACCCACACAAAGCTAATTTCACAACAACAACGCGCTTCATGTAATCCATTTAATGAGAAGATGATTAAACGGAATATGAAGCCGTGGTCGATGGGCTTTCTCTTTTTTATCTGCCATCTTGCGCCGGGAACACACAACGTTGTTATGACTGCAGGAATCTCGTTCCGTGTTGTAATCCTAAACCCCGGGCCAGCAGCACCGGCCTCCCTGTGCCGCTCACCACCGCAAAGACAACACTTATTGTTCTCTAATAAAAACCATCATGCACGGCGGAGAATTAGGGCCGCTCCAAAACCTGTGTCCGATGTGAGTCTTCAGAACTTCCTATCATAATGTCATCACTCTGCGAAAATGCTTTCTCTCAGAGCCAGCGTGTGGAGGGTTAAAGTTAAGACAACACAAACTCCCGTCTCATGGGTTTATAGTGCAGTGTTTCAGTGATGCAAACTTAAGAACCCGAGAGTTGTGATTATACGAACAAGACAGAGAGAAAACAACTTAAAAAAGGCTCAAGGAATGTGCTAGTTCAAGCAAAGCCTTTGGGGGGGGGGAAGAGATAGTGGGGTTGTTAATTACATGAACCCAAGTGTTGTCATTATCGTTAATATAACAGTGCACAAGTTACAACTTCAACTCCGGGGGGGATGGCTGTACTAAATAACCACTTAGTTCCAAAGAGAGAGTGTGAATGGGTTTAATCTCCCCCTTCTGTTCAGGCTGCACATGGAAAACATTTAAATAAGAGAGAAAGGACGGGCCAATGATACACACAATAAAACACCAAAGAGCCCTCAATTACGCCAAACGTATGGAATCACTCAAACACCAATGAAATGTCCAACTGCCCTGGTAATAGCGGAACAGTTATTATATACGGTACGCTTGTATGTTATTACAGGCCGTGTGAGCCGTGACCCCTGACCTCAAAGATGCGCGTGTAGTGTTGTATGAGGTCTTCGATGACGCGGCCGGCGGTGTAGTCCTTGCCGTCGGTCTGGAACAGCGTGGGCCCGAACACGATGGCCAGGTCCCTGTGGAGGTTCATCTGGTTCAGCTCAGAGACACGCTGCACACTGAGGCACACACAGAACCCAGCAACACGCACAAGAGAGAGAGAGAGAGAGAGAGAGAGAGAGAGAGAGAGAGAGAGAAGACGAGAGAGAGGGAGAGAGAGAGAGAAGAGAAAGGGAGACGGAGGAGGGAGAGAGAGAGGGGAGAGAGAGAGAGATGCAAAATATGATGCACAACTCTAGCAATCAAACCAACAGGCTTTCCCTGTAATGTCATTCCATTAGGAACACGGACCACAACATGAATGTGTGGCAGTACAATACAATAGGTTCCAATAAGTGGACTGGAAGAACAGATAAGCACTAATAATAAGTGAGCCCCAGTCCTCCCCAGTGTGCTTCCTCTCACCAGGTTAGAGGGTGTTTGGATCAGGGCTGTCAGAGGAGCCTTGGTTGACGCAGGGCAGTCTGCTTCAACAGCCTCTGGTACTGAGGCCCATCGTCTCACTGTCCTCCTGCAGGGCTGGGGAGGAGGGAGGAGGAGGGAGGAGGAGGGGAGAGAGATGGAAAGAGAGAAAGAAATTAAAAAGTGTTGAAAGATAAAAAACGTACCAGAAAATGTGTCTGAACCGCTAATGCAACTTTTTCTTTTTCTTCCTTTTTTTATGGCGCTCCAACCCATACAATGTGTGTGATTAAGTACTTCCCAGTAATTGTGATGTACAGCTGTGTCAGCAGCAGGGCGCCACTTTGCACCCACCCACTAAGTGAGGTGGTTAAGATAAATTGCTGGCATCCCACACACACACGCACGCGCACACACACACACACACACACACACACACACACACACGCTGCTTCTCAAGGCGTGACAAAAAAGTCTAAAGACACAAAAAAATACAAATAAAATATGTTTTGCGAACAATCTGTGCGAGGAAAAGAAGAAACAAAATGCAGGATCCTCACCACCCCAACAACAAACTGTTCCAACTTCTGCGGTCAGGCAATGCTAGAACAGAGAGACTAAAACAGAGGTTCTTTCCACAGGCCATCAGGACTGTGAACTCTGACCTCAATCACCCCCCCCCCCACTGCCCACTCCCCACTCCCATGCACAGAACATGATACTTTTGCCCTGTTGTTGATATGCCTACTTGTTTAAATGTCTTTTGCTGTTTATTTGCCTATTTGCTTGCTGTTTGCTTGCTGTTTATTTGCCTATTTGCTTGCTGTTTATTTGCCTATTTGCTTGCTGTTTATTTGCCTATTTGCTTGCTGTTTATTTGACTATTTGCTTGCTGTTTATTTGACTATCAGCTCATATTTCTCATTCCAAAAACAAAAACAAAACCCTGCTCCTTTTGCTGTGAAGACTGTAAATAGTGTGGAAATTTGGTTCTTTGGTTATTTGTATTTGTTCTGTTGCACATTCCGCTGGGCATCACCACTTTTTCATTTCACTGCATATCCTGTATGTGTAACGAATAAAGTTCTTGAATCTTGAAAAAACGAAGAAGAAGAAGATGGCCTCCTCCGCCGCCACCTGCTGCTCGGTGAGTCTTACCCACGGTGCTCAGCCAAGCGCTGGACGCCTCGATGGTGAACAGGCCCGCCTCCACATCCCTGAAGAAGCGCTTGAGGGTGTTGCTGACGTCGTCCACCTGGTGCACGCCCTCCCGCAGGCAGATGCTGCGCGCGTCCCGCCGGAACGTCTCGCACAGCGCCGCCACGCGCGACGTCACGCCGCTCTTGCGGTAGATGCCCTCCGAGGTCAGCCCTGAGCGGCAGCACGCCAACACACAGAGGGGCACGCACGGGCACGCACACACACACACACACACACACACACACACACAGGGAACAATGGAAACAAACATCTATGAACACAGTGCTACAGGGGGGTACTTCATATCTATTAATTTAGCATTTTAGATTTATTCAAAGTTGTCATTCAGGGCATTTTCACATTAGGTACGATTGCTTTGTGCCGTGCCCGATTGCCCGATTTCCGATTGCCCGCCCACCCAACCCACCGCCCCCCCCCTAGGCGTCTTGCTCAAGGATGGGTACATCCTACAAGTAGGCCGTGGACACTGGGCTTTGAACCCAGGCACTTTTAGCTGAGAGTCAAAGATCATAACCACTAGAGACTGAAGACTATCCTCCTAGTGAGAGATGAGGGCAGAGTCGAATATCTGCAGGCCTATTGATTTAATTGACTCATTTCCAATTTAGATTAGAGGGGATGAGTCAGAGGAGCGCGGGAGAAAGCTTTTAACATCTGTGGAGATTTCCTCACAAACCCTCTCCCCTCTTGACGACAATCGGTGTCTGCCAATCACAGCGTGACCGGAGGGTGACGTAATGTCTAATAATATATGCATGTTAAAACATCCAATCTACATGAGTGCAGAGATCACATAACCGGTAAACCAGGTCCAAGAGCGGCTCACCTCATTAAGGGCTCATTACAGCCCATGACCTGGTAAATATTGGTTCTGGTATATGTACATGCAGAGGTGAGACTACTGCACTAGTTTCTGAACAGACAGCAAACTCTATCACATGCACAGAGACTCTCACACTCTTTTACATACTAGCTGAGGAGAAAGGACACAAGGGTATATGAAAAGGCCAGACCACAGGGATAGAGAGGCGGGGGAGAGAGGAGTCCAGGTGTGAGAACACTGCAGAAAAAGAAACTAAAACAAAGAACTGAGCAGATGGGAAGGAGGGCTGGGAAACCGAAAATATCTACAATCAGAGACATGAGGCCACACACACACACACACACACACACACACACACACACAAAGAAATAACACTCAGGGGGCTGCTGACATGTTCCACCTCCTCTACTTGCCTGCAGAACATTCTACCGGTGTAAACAACATCTACCTGTGTCCTGGTGGTTGGAGGAGCCTCTTAACCTGTCTCTTAACTTAACCTAACTTAACCGGCAGGCTTGCTTGTAAAAAGGGAAACGAGACGAATGATTTCTTGGCGTGACAACAGTGAGCTCTTGCTTCGTGACCTTTCGATTTTGAGTGCCAAACGTTCACCAAAAATGTAGAAAATGCAGCGTTGGAACGATTTGGTGGAAAATGTCAACATGTCAGCGTTTCTTGAGTGCTAGGATCGGAGTCATCAGAGCCGTCAACCCAAAGACATGGGTTCATGGGCCAAGGGAGGGCCAAGGGAGGGCCAAGGGGGGCTCACCACACTGGGTGATGTAGCCGATGCAGCTGTGCACGATGACGGGGATGTCCGTGTCGGTCAGCTGCTGCTGGCTCAGGGTGTTGCCGTCGCTGCCCGCCGCACTCTGGATGGCCCCACACCAGCCGGCAAAGTCCAGCTTCCTCTCCGCCTCCATGTACAGCGTCCTAGCACCACGGGACCACCGCAACACAGAGACAGACGGAGAGAGAGGGAGAGAGGGAGTGGGAGATATCGAGAGAGAGAGAGGGAGGGAGACAGAGAGGGAGCGATAGAGAGAGGTGGGGGGGAGGGAGAGGGAGAGAGAGACAAAGAGACAGCGAGAGGGAGGGAGACAGAGAGGGAGATATAGAGAGGCGGGGGGGGGGGGGGGGAGAGAGGGAGACAGGGTGAAGAGGTGAAGGGAGGAGGGCGTGGAAGATAAATAGGAGCACGCGGAGAGCGGAGGGAGACAGGAAGAGGGAGTGAGGGAGTGGGAGGAAGAGAAATGTGAATGGAGAGATCAGACTTGGGGACACAATGGCTCGTTTGTTCCCATTTCACGTGTCTAGGGGTTTATTCTGTCATTGTATATATCGACAAGTAATTAACAGCGCACCTTTGTCATGAAACAAATATATATATATATCTCCTGCTTTTGCTTCTCTATTCTGAAGATGAGGAAGCGGAACTCGATGCCGGGCGACTCGCCTCGATAAGATGTCTAAATGGACTTTGAACCACAGCAATGGTCACGATGAGGTCAAAAAGTTGAAGGGAGATTGTTCTTTCCTTCCTTTTAAAAAAAGAAATAGGATGTTGCCCTTTCCCTCACCTGCCCCTCTCCACCAGAACCAGCACCTCGTTGTCCTGCTGGATCGCTGTTAAAAGACAAAGAACATGACATTAGCCAGCAGACCCACAGACCTTTTAACAAGTCACATCATGATTAAATATAAAAAGAAGCAACATTTACAAAAGTATTTTTGTACCATTTACTTTCATTACTATCCTATCATTTAACAGGCATTTGATCCAAAGTAACTCATAATGAATTAAGATTTGCGTCATTCAGGGAGCAAGGTAGGGCGTCGTTGCACCGTGCTCTAGAAGGGGAGGGGGGTGTTAAAACTCACAGAGCTCCAGGAGTTTGCGGAGGTGGATCTCCTCTCCCTGGCTGTTCTCCAGGTAGGCGTAAAGCATGCAGCCCACCAGGGCGAACCAGCCCACCTTGGGCGTCTGCAGGTTCAAGCCGTCCTTGTACTTGAGTCGACCGATCCGCTCGAAGCCCAACTTCAGCAGAGGCTCTGCGTTGGCCGGGATGAAGGTCTGACCAGAGGAAAGAACGGTAGGTTGAGCATCTATTGAATTATTCGTGAGGATATCGTCTTGGTTTGTGCGAGGTAGACTTTTCCCATACATTTGAATTCTCTAATAAAATAACAACAAATGTACAACGTTATTGTAGATTTGATCATATGGAACCTCATGAAGGCACGGATGATAAATGTGTTCACCAAGATGTTTACCGAGATATTTGCATTGCATGCGAGTTCACTCCCACTGAGTTGAGATACCCCGGCCAACACAATATACTTGCAGTTGTAATATTAGTACACACGCTCAAACACAAATATCTTGTTCGTCTCCACTATGGCCATAATGTGCATGGTCTGGCAGCCAGGCTACAATTCTCAGACAATGATCATTGCTTTATTTATGACTTGCTTTTTCTTTTTCTCCAGATCAGTGAGATCAAAGGCTGAATTTGCTCTACCGCAACTGTTTAAAATCAGTGAAATATGGCGCACGGCTAACAGTTTGATGTCGGCGTTCGCTTAAAGCGCAAAAAAACCTCCTGCGCACGTCAATAGTCTCTTTCAGAACACACCGCCCTGTGTTTGGCCCCAGGAGCGGCCAGCTGTCGGCTGCAGAAGGAGATAAAACTCTCTCCGGTGAACGCAGAAGAATGCAGCAACGGACACAAAGAGAGCCAAACACACACACACAAAAAAACCTGCCCCCGGTCACGCTGGTTACCTTGGCGATAGACTTGACCCATTCCCTGTGACTTTCTGGGTCATCGGTGCCAAACAAATAGAGGCGGTCTGAGTCAGAGTACAGCTCAAAGGTACAGTCATACCTGCAGAGGGGTTGGGGGGGGGGGGGGTGGAGAGAGACAGATGGGAGAAAGGAGGGAGAACAACATCAACAGAAAGAATATGAGAACAGAAGAAGAAGAGCTTCAATTAAATCCTTTATTTCATTGTTCATAACATTGATTGATATGTAAATACAGCCATTTTGCTTTCCCGAGCAGGAGCTCAGGTTGAGCATGTAGTATGTCATGTAATATGTCCCCTTCGCCTTTGTTCACGTTCTCTCCTTCCTCCACACACCCTGTCGCTCAACGGAGTAATGGAGAACCACTAACCCGTGTTTCACAGAAGGGTTGACGGCCAGACACACGATCTCTGTGGCCTTCAGCATGCCGTTGGGGCTGGCGTTCTTGTCGCTCTCGTAGTAGCTGAAGCAGCCGTCGTTCAGCGTGCACCAGCGGCGGCTGAACTCTGGGGGTGCAGACGAGCATTTAAATTGCATTGAAGCGATTGGAGAAACCAAACCACAAATACAAACTCTAGTTGGTGAAGGCCATGCATAATGTCAATACATTATATTGTACTGCTCATGTGTGTGTGTAATGGTCACTACAGATTTTATTTACCACTGCATCTACACATGCATCTATGTATGCATGGTGTGCCTGTGTGCATGCGTGTGTGTGGGTGTGTGTGTGTGTCTGTGTGCTAATTTGAACTTTGGATGATGCAATTTATTTATTCACCACTGGACGGACAAGGCAGTGTTTGCAGTGTGTGACCTTGGGCATCCGTGTGTGTGCGCGTGTGTGTGCGTGTGTGTGCGTGTGTGTGTCTGTGTGTGTGTGTGTGTGTGTAATGGGCTTACCCTCCTTGCCCTTGTGTTCAGTGATGGCCCGTGCCATGGACCCCGTCTTGTACAGGAAGCCGTTGTAGCAGACGGAGGGCGAGGGTGCGTAGTGCTGCACCGTCGCCATCGCCCCGTCCAACTCAGAGTGGGGCAGCTCTGCGGGCAAACATGTCTGTGAGTGCTCTCCGATTGTGCAAAACACCATTACCACCGCCACCGCTACCGCTACCCCCACCCACCAACCACCCACCACCACCCACTTCGAACAAACAGTGTTGGGCAACGGCAACGAGGAACCTCACATTTCACACACCCACTGTTACACATTCATTATGATCGTAGATATGTTGAAATGAAATGTGTTATGTTGATATGTTGTATGAAATATGAAAAGCGATCGTGGGCGTTACCCCGGTGGTATCTTAACATAGATCTCTCAAGGTGACACACAGACAGACAGACAGACAGACAGACAGAGAGACAGACACACAGACAGACAGACGCACACACACACACAAACACCCACACCCACACCCACACACACACACCTCCTGCCCTCACTGTCAACAGCAGGCAATCAATGGCAGCACCACCACCATTGACTCATCATACAACAGTGTTAACTAGGGATGCACCGATACCGATACCAGTATTCGGTATCGGTCCGATACTGTGCTCATGTACTCGTACTCGTACTCGTTAAACTACTCCGATACAACCGCACCGATACCACTTTGGCAACGCAACGTTAACCTTGTAATATTCTTAGCCAAGGAATATTGAAATAAAGAGATGCAACAGAGTTGTCGTTTATGGATGTTTAATAGCAACTGCGCAGAATGTAGTGGGGACGCTGGGGACATGTCCCCACCAATTAACGGAGCACCCCCGCACCCCCCCCCATCAGAACCGCGAATTAACGGAGCACCCCCCCCCATCAGAACCGCGAATTAACGGAACACCCCCCCCCCCCCCCCCCCCCATCAGAACCGCAAATTAACAGAGCACCCCCCCCATCAGAACCGCGAATTAACGGAGCACCCCCCCCCATCAGAACCACGAATTAACGGAGCACCCCCCCCATCAGAACCACGAATTAACGGAGCCCCCCCCCATCAGAACCGCGAATTAACGGAGCCCCCCCACCATCAGAACCGCGAATTAACGGAGCACCCCCCCATCAGAACCACGAATTAACGGAGCCCCCCCACCATCAGAACCGCAAATTAACGGAGCACCCCCCCCCCATCAGAACCGCGAATTAACGGAGCACCTCCCCCAAAAAATAACATGTTTTCAAAGTCATTAGAACTGTAATGGTTTTATTAAGTACTCGTATCGGTATTCGGTATCGGCAAGTACCCAAATGTAAGTACTTGTACTTGTACTCGTCTGAAAAAAAGTGGTATCGGTGCATCCCTAGTGTTAACACTAGACAGCGGAGCGCCGTGTGTCCAGGCAGGGCTACCTGTGTTGAGGTTGAGGCTGAGGAACTGGGCCTGCAGGGGCTGGCCGTGGGCGGCGGCCAGGGAGCACGGCGAGGGGCAGGTGGCCACGCCGGTGGAGCAGTTCACATCGGCACCGCAGAACACCAGGCTCAGAGTCTCCAGCACATCGCTGCACTGGACGTTGATGCACAGAGCCTGGGTGTGGAGAGGGGATGAGAGACAGAGACACGGAAGATTAGATTCAAGATTCAAGATTCTTATACAGTAGATAATACATATAAGTACATAATAAGTACAATAAAAAGTACTGTAAGTACTGAATGAGTAAGAGTAACAATACTGTGGCAGGTGGTGCAAAAGAAATGTGTGCCCGCGTGCAGCACAGTAATAATAATAATAATAATATCATGATAAATAGTAAATAGCAACAGCAACATATACTAAAGTGACCAGTGCAGTACAGTACAGTGCAGTGAGAGTGCCTGCATGCTATGTAGCTCCTATGTAGTTCCTAATGCAATTTATACAGAGAGATAACCGCAATATTGCCGTGAAGAAGATATGTTTTTTTGTTTTGTTACGTTTTTTTTTTACAAAGAACCAAACAAACCCCCATACGTGGCGGGAATCGTCCTCAACAATAATGGTGGGTGAACATCTTTGAAAAACATACCAGTCTTCAAACTCAGTGCACCGTATAGGCCTACAACGTGCCGATGCGTAGTGTTACCATGGCGGATTCGTGCAAGCAACAGGTTTGTGCAGTCAGATATATATGTTGGCAGAGAAATGTAAACAATGGCAGAAATTTCCACGGATAACCCGTTCTCAAAAAGTCACTCTGCAGTCCCACCGTGACGAGTGAAACAACAGGCCCTCCACAGAGAGAAGAGTGACTTCCTCACATTCAGACAGAGAGACATTGGATGGGTACTTAATTAATTCCCCGGGGGGGCGGGTGATAATTGTGGAGCAGCAGCACAAATCAACACAGAGACTGTCTAAATGGTATGACATAGGACAATGGATATTACATAGTATTGAAATCAATTGGAATAACATTTGAAAACAGTAATCATAGTGTGTGCGCGTGCATGTGTGTGAGTTTGAGTGTGTGTGTATTTGCTAGTGTTTATGGGTTAGTGTGTGTGATGGCATGAAGCAGATGAGAATGGTGTCGCCAACATGAATAGATTCACGTTCAGGAACAGCAAGTATGTGAGTGTATGAGTAAAATGTGACTAGACCACATCACAATAAAACCATGTGTATTTTGGAACACATCTTTCCAGTTTGGCGACAGTTCCCGTAGCAGCACACATTCTTATCCAATTATCCAATATGCAAATGGTATTTTCTTGTGGCTAATTATCCGACAGTCTCGACGGTTTAAACCACACTTTTCACAACAGATTTCCAGACCTCGCAATGTATTTTAGAGCATTTCGGGGGGGGGGGGGGGGGAAGAGAGAGAGAGAGAGAGAGAGAGAGAGAGAGAGAGAGAGCAACAGAGAAAGAGAGATGGAGTAAATACCGGTTAGCATAAACAAGAGGCCTAGGTCATGTTTTAAGAAGCTGGGGTTTTGAGGTTAAGGGGATATGCATGACAGAATTCAAAGAAGTCAGAATGTTTGGTTTCAAGAGTGTGAAGTGTGTGTGTTTGGTGGCTGGTTGAAGCAGCCTCGCCTGGCCCGGGTCAGGCTGATTTCCTGGGACTGGGTGAGGAGGCACACCTGTGGTGCATTGGCCAATCAAGGCCCACAAGTTAAACCAGCAATCACAACACACACACACACACACACACACACTGTGGCAGGAGTTATTGCCACACAGAGATTTCAAATGTAGAGTACTCTCAGTTCAGTTACCATGGCGACTCATGCCGTCAGCCTAACCTGGTGCAAAGCAGGTTAGCTCAGCTGCAGTGGTGACCAGTGGTGCTGTCCTTTGGTTCATTGGACTTCAGATAGCCCAATGCCGAAGAACCAATTATTATGGTCATAAACAATGCTATTGTATTCCAAACGTTTGAAGCAAAAAATAGATGATTCAAACAGAGCCCAGGTCAAACACTGAAGATACTTCAAACTAATGCAGTCAAAATAGCAGCGACTATTAGCAATCAATAGCAACAGGGTGCGATAGATGATGGCTTTTGAAGCCTGTCATGGACATTTTCCAGGCTCAACCCACAACCGCAGCGCTGCTTTGAGTCATAGTGGTGGAGTATAAAGATATCCCAACCTGCTACTTGAAGCGGTTGCTGCTGCTGTTGACGTGTCTCTTATCACATCATGTGATGCTTGCTCAGAGCTTTTCGGTCAGACGGAAAAGGACAGGGACAATGCAAATGAATAGCAGACAAACCAAGGTGTCTGTGCGTCACTGTGGCCATAAACCAAAACACACACACCAGCACACACACACACACACACACACACCACAACACACACAGTATCGAGATGTTTTTAGAACTGTGATTTTGTACTGCGTAGATGACCCTTGCCTGACCCTTTTACTGTACATATTGCAATGCCCATTTGATAATAAAACACTTACTTTCACACACGCATACATACATACGTACACATACACACAGAATACACAAAAACAAACTAACGGGCCTTGGAGGACGGCAGTCGCGAAGTAGTGTCGAGGTGTCCCTGAGCAAAACGCCTGACCCTAACTGCTCCTGACCTGTTGGTTGTTACCTTGCATGGTTGGCACCGACCGTTGGTGTATGAATGGGTGAATGTGAGGCAATCATTTAAAGCGCTTTGGACAAAAGCGCTATATAAATGCAATTAATTTACCATTTACCTTTTGAGTTGTCTCACGACAAACACTATGTCGTGATACTGTAGTATACTGTATACACACACACACACACAAGGGCAGTTGTTTTCTTTGCGCTGCGTGGAGCTAAGTGTCTTGGCTATTATGGGTGGAAAGCATTTCTCGAACCATCTCCACCGAGCGATCCCGGGCCTTCTACTAGGTCACACCAGCTGGTGAGAGGGAGAGAGGAGGGCTTTGAACAAGGCCTCCGCTTTCATGCAACAAGGCACTTGGACCGGGGTGGAAATATATTAAAACAACAAAAGGTGAGGAAAGAGAAGGAGAGAGAGACAGAGAGAGAGAGAGAGCAAGCAGGGAATGGGAACATTTTGAGACGCCATGATGCAGGGGAGGAGCCCATGTTGTTTTGACAGCTGAGAACACACACACACACACACACACACACACACACACACACAAGTACACACACTTGTTCTTCTTCAAACTCACAACCTTGGATGTGATTGGAACATTCCACAAATGTCCCTCTCGTGCATAATCGTCTTTCTCCACCTCTCTCCCACATGAACACACACACACACACACAGACACTCCTTTATTTCACCGCTAGAATGTTGACCACACACACAGACCTACACCCATTAACTAAGATTTCAAGATTTCAACCGCCCCGATGTCTACACGCGTCATGGTGAAGGTATTGCGGAGTTCAAGCACTCTTTCCAACGATGTGGAATTCCGCCGTAGACCCGCAGCCAATCAGCACAGAGTAAAATGAGGAAATAGAATCCTCAATTGTTTCAAGACCTCTCGCCCCCAAACATCTGCTGCTTATGAGATTGGGAGTAATGTAATAACACCGCCCATGCAGCATGAGCACACACACATGCACACACTCGCACACATGCAGGCACACACACACAGAAATCCCCCAGAGAAACAGGGGGAACGAGAGAAAGAGAGAGAGAGAGAGAGAGAGAGAAGGGGATGTAGTCTGGGTGTGTCTGTAAAGCGCAGCCCAACGTCTGGCCATGGTTGTAGTGAAGGAGACAGAATGGCAGGAAAAGGCTAAATACGACAAAATGGAAAGACGAGAAGACATGAAAGGCAGGAGAAAGTTCCTGTGAAGCCGGCTACGGCAATCAGAGAATAATTGCGCTCACAGGGTCACACACACGCACACACAGACACGCACACGGTCCCACCCACCCACCCACCCACCCGCCTATATAGGATCCAGATGAAAAAACATTGGCGGTCCACATGTGTTTCAGCCTCGTCATCGTCTGAAAAGGTGGAGGGGCTTGACAGGGAAGATAGAAAAAAAAGGATCTGATGAAAAAGGAGATGAAAGGATGAAAAAGCAAGTATGTATGTATGTATGTATGTATGTATGTATGTGTAATGTATAGGCCTATGTATGCACGAAGGTAGCACACATAGGCCCGACAATATGTCCTGACTTGACATTTGAGCGTTGAGACGGCGGGACAGAGAGAGAGACAGAGAGACAGAGAGAGAGAGAGAGAGAGACGTTACACGTTACAGACGAGCCAGCGACATGCAGAGTGGAAGAACAGATGTGATAAAGCCGTGAGAGCGAGCACTAAAATATAAAATGGATGAAAAACAGGCCCATAAAGTCTTTACTGCCACCGCTAAGCCCCATGACCGCTCTGAGGAACCGGGACAGCAGCAGAAGCTCACCAACTGTCACCAACGCAGCCAGCATACACAAGAAGGCAAACAACAAAAAGTCATTAATAAAACCAAGGAAAATGCGACACTTTTAATTTAAGATTTCAATATGGGCATGTGTTATTGTGTGTGTGTGTGTGTGTGTGTGTGTGTGTGTGTGTGTGTGTGTGTGTGTGTGTGTGTGTGTGTGTGTGTGTGTGTGTGTGTGTGTGTCCGTGTGTGTGTGAGAGTGTGTGTCTGTGTGTGCGTCCATCCATCCGTAGGACTATAATTATAAGTGTACCACAGCACGACTAAAGGCAGAATGATTAAGTTATTGCTTTGGAAATTAATTCTGTTGAATTCTGAAACTGTTGACAAGGACACTGACTGCCAGGACATAGTTGGACCTCAGTGGTTACATAAGCCCACCGCTGCGGTTCACACAGATGCTTCCACTTGGCATTTTTGAATTCTCTCTCCTCTCAGCTTTCCAGCTCTCCTGCCATGTTTCACACAAGCACACGATGAAAACCCGTGAAGCAACAGGCCGACGGGTTACGACCCGCCTGTCAGAAAGACGTTGGAAAAAAACAACAACAAACGGTTATGTGGAACATAATAAGACGCCGCGATCTAATTTAAGTCCCGGACTAACTGTGATTCACCTGCTGACACGCTTGCAGCGATGGAAATGGGATGTAGGAGTTCTGTCAAGAAGTCTTTCTCTGACAGAAGGAACACACTGAATTTACATCCAATGGCCATTTTCAGCCAAAGGCCAATTTCTACATAAGCATTCCTCTGAGACAAGGAAAACGTGATCCACCTGTAACGTTATGTAATCAGGCTCTAATTTTATCGGATATATATAATATATATGTCATACGCTGTATATTATACATGCGCAACACACGAGACAATCATGCATTGTGAATTACATCGGTAAGACATCATGGAGAGGGGCTCTGTGGACGTCAGGCATGGGCCTATCAAATTGTCAGGGCATGGTAGCAGAGTTATGTGAGACAGAGCGAGAATGAGGCAGAGCGAGAGGGAAAATACAACAAAGCTGGCCATTGACAGAGGTGTGCGCCTGCACTGCACTCGACGACACACACACACACAGAGAACACACACGGGTGTATACATGGACCGAGACAGACGGAGACAGAGACAAGAGACAGAGATAGAGAACATACCTCCTCCCACACATACATTCATATGCATGCAAATAAGTTTGCAAACACACAAACCTTTTTTTTTTTTTTTTACAACGTTCCCCATTGCAATGGGGTCGCCAGCTGGGTTACAACACAGAGGAAAGTTAAAGGGAGTTAAAGCCCACAGCCACGCTTAAAACAAATAAACGACAGTTAAGCACTGGAAACGCATGCACAGAACCACATACAACACACACACACACACACACACACCACCCACACACACACACACACACACACACACACACACACACACACACACACACACACACACACACACACACACACACACACACACACACACACACACACACACACACACACACACACACACACACCTTACCTGAGAGTTTGGAGTGCTCCCGTCCTTTCAATGTTCTGACTCAATATTCACACCAATGCTCCAATGAAAAACGCACCAGAAGAGTCCAGAAGCATGAGGTAAAAGCCCTCTCTATGCTTTGTCACCTCGCCAGTGAAGTGTCAGAGCCTCAGTTACAGACACACAAACACACAAGGAAGAGGAAGAGAGAGAGAGAGAGAGAGAGAGAGAGAGAGAGAGAGAGAGAGAGAGAGAGAGAGGCAACTTTGCACAACTCTTTCCAACCAAACAATGAAGCAGGAGGGGGCGGGCCAGAGGGAGGCGGGACAGAGCACATTCCGAGTGGTGATGTCACATCGGGAGGAGGAAGGAGAAGAAAGGAGGCGGGTCCAGGCAATCTAAACAAACAAGCATGTGCCCCATGATGTTAATTTACATCTCTCTCTATTTTGCTCATACATACTGTTATGCTCATACATACTTCACTGTTAAGAGCTAAGTGCTAGTGCTAAGTGTTACTGCTGGAGCTAGTGCTGGTAGTAGTGCTAAGTGTTGGTGCTAGTGCTGGTGTTACTGCCAGTGCTAGTGCTAGTGCTGGTGTTACTGCTAGTGCTAGTGCTAGTGCTGGTGTTAGTGCTAGTCCTGGTGCTAATTGCTGGTGCTAGTGTTGTGTTGACTGTCTGGGAAGGTATTCTGGGACATTCTGTGAATGTCAGCATATAACAATGTATATTTTAGTACATTGATTTATAGGTGTACTGCTCACCTGGATATGTTGTTGTATATTCCATTTCATTGTATTCTTATTTTACACAGAATTTATATTTATAGTTCTATTTCTATTTTGCTAGTCCTACTTCTATTTTGTAGTTCTATTTCTATTTTGTATTCTTTTATAATTACTGTTGGCTGTCGGGCGTTTTGCACAAAAGGTTTTTCACTCACTGCTTATATTCATGTGTAAATTGAGAAGTGACAATAAAATACTTGAAACTTATATATACATTTCTTTCACACATTAGCCCTTTGGTCTAATGTGTGAAAGATTGTGTCGCATTTGGCATTCTGCACACACACACACACACACACACACACACACACACACACACACACACACACACACACACACACACACACACACACACACACACACACACACACACACACACACACACACACAGTTTACTTTTCAAACACAGCCTGAAAACAAATGAGGCTCCCTCTGAGCGAGAGCCAGAGACAGAGAGACAGAGAGAGAGAGAGAGAGAGAGAGAGAGAGAGAGAGAGAGAGAGAGAGAAAGAGAGAGAGAGGCACATAGACAGACAGGCAGATAGACATCCAATAGGACAAGGCAAGGAGAAGTGTGACAATGTGTGACAATGGCGCGATTGCAGAAACCCAACGCTGGGATTCCCAGAGGAAAGCGATCTCAGATGAGAGGGAAACAAAGGGAATGAGGTCGAGAGAGAGAGAGAGAGAGAGAGAGAGAGCGAGAGAGAGAGAAGGACAGTGTGGCACTCTGTCCCCAGTAACACACAACATGTCTGACTCACACACACACACACACACACACACACACACACACACACACACCGTGAGTGGGGGCTTAGGCTCCACTGTGGGAAGGGAAGGGGAAAACGGAAGTCGGTGTCAGGTGCCCCGTGTGACTCAGCAGCACATGCACCCACCCACACACCCACCCACTCACTCACTCACTCACTCGCCCACTAATGGGAGAGAGAGTGTGTGTGTGTGTGTAATCATTCACCACGGTCTGGGGTAAGTGGGTTAAGCAGCTCTTGGGTGGCCCCCCCCCCCCCCGAGTCTGGCGCACAGATATCATCATGCACACACACACATGCACGCACATGAACATGCACACGCACACATACACAGTGGCAGTGATGTGACGTTTCAACCTTCGCATTTAAAATCGATCTCCAAAGTCATTGCAGTGCTTATACTTGAGGTTCTGTACACTGGACGTTCTCGTAGTTGGTGTAGATGTAGAAGATGGATACATGGCTAGTTAAACGCTAAATGCTGTCGTTTCAAACGTACGCATTGAATATGGTAAATGGTAAATGTATTGCATTTATATCGTGCTTTTATCCAAAGCGCTTTACAGTTGCCTCACATTCACCCATTCATACACCGACGGCGGTGGCAACCATGCAAGGTAACAACCAACACGTTTAGGGTTAGGGTTAGGTGGCGTCTTGCTCAGGGACACGTCGACACTTAGCTAGGCGGACCCCGGGGATCGAACCAGCAACCTTCCTGTTGCCAGACCCGCTCTTATCGCCTGAGCTACTGCTACTGCCCCAGCATCAACAAACAGCAACAACTCCAATGTTTAGAAGCACCGTGACTGAGAACACACCGGCGCCAAACCAAGCAGCAGTAGGTCAAACAGTCCTTACGTTGTTGAGTTCCCGCTGGTTGCCGTAGAGAGGGTGGTACTTCCTGTATTTCCCCTGGCGGTACTTGTTGTTGATAAAGCCCCGCCTGTCCTCGCTGCAGCTAGAGGGCACCAGAGCCTCGCTGGGCGGCACGTTGGCGGCCCAGAAGCTGTTGACCCGCTCGTTGCCGAGCAACAGGAACAGCTGTAACGTGGGGCACATAGGTATGGCGTTAGCATTATGGCGATTAACAAGTAGACGCTACGGAAAACGTAACATAAGATATCGTCTGAATATCAAAATCATCTTGAATGTAGGCCGACATGTTGCTTATGACCACGTGGTTATAGAGCTATATTAAAAATAAGCAATATTTACTCAACATTTACCCATAATGGTACATGGGTGTGTAACTTTGTGTGTATGTACCTGTATGAGATCCTCTGTCCACACTTTCCTGTCCATTTTTAGACTGCGGATTTTAGAGATGCTGGGACCCATCCCTCTGTGCTCCCCTGTCCAATTCACACACACACACACAGACACAGACACAGACACACACACACACACACACGCACGCACACGCACACGCACACACACACACGCACACACACAAAAACAAGAAAGACCACAGCCTCTGTGTGAAGTAACCATGGGCATGTGAAATTTCACAAATACTTAGCACAAAGACAGAAATTCCACTCAGCAGGTTCGGCTTCTGGCGGTCTGTTGTGTTGTCAGTGAAAGACAGCTCTCGTTTGACTTTCTACCAGCCACTTTTAACAATGCTGACAAGGAAGTGAGTAGGATGATTTAAATCCACACATTTAAGTATTTTTTCAAATGTGTTGCAATGTTCTGGTCACTTCATCAAGAGACTGACAACCGGCAATATAAAAGCGCTGCCCGTGATGACCTAATCTGAAATCCAGCCGTCCTACACTGTTGGACGGAGATGGCACATAGCCTGGACCAGCAGCCCAAAACTGGAATGGGAGGAGTTATGCCTTGTTTCCTGTTTCATATACTATCAGATATTGTATCGGCACACTAATTTGAATGAGGGGATGAAGCTTCCAGAAGTTATGTTAAGTTAAGATGTACACGTATTTAAAGTGTATTTATACAGTGGCCAGTCTAAACAGCGTTGATTTGAAATATTTTTCTCTGACACTTTTTCAAAGAATGTCGGTGTCCGGACAAGATGTTAGAGCTCGTTGTTCCCACCGGGAAGATATTACTAGTGCTGGTTACCTTGTGTTGGCTGTACGCCATGACACACACACACGCGCACATGCCTGCGCACACACACACACCCCTACCTGCGCAGCGCTTGCAGACCACCACGCACAGGTTGATGGACGCCCAGTCGGGACTGGCCGCGCAGCAGTCGGCACAGGAGCCGTTGCTAGACTCCGCCCAGATCCGCTCGGCCACCTCGCTATTGGACAGGGCCTCCCCGATGGCGGTACGCATGGCCTCCACCCACTGCTCCTTGACCTGCTCCGACTCCGCCGTGAAGCTGTGGAGGGACGGAGACAAGGAGAAGAGTGAGGCGCCACCCCCACCCCCAGACACACGCGCCTCACTGCCCCCCAGGCAGAGTGGATATCACTGACTGTCTGGGCATCATGGCTGTGAGAGTCCATCACACCATCACTGCTAATCTGCTGTCGTCTTGATCCAAATTAGGTGGGGGGGGGTTGGGGGTCACATACTGGAAACGCACACACAGATTAATAGTGGCGTGAAGCAGACCCTTGTGTCCAAAAACTTTCTTCTCTCATCCATCACACAGCATGTGGGGTTTCACACACACACACACACGCACGCACACACACACACGTTCCCTTCTGAGTCCTAGTGCAGCCATAAAGACCCTTCTAGATTTTCCCATCCTGTCAAGCTGAGCTCTCTCACAGAGCAAGCAGCAGCAGGGGGCACCGGCCCAAAAGAACGCGCGCACACACACGCACACACACAATATCCAGCTGAGCTCTCTCAGACAGGCAGAAGGCCCAGTTCCCAAAAAGAGCAGTGAGTTAAAATGGCCAACCATGAACCAACCACCATTGTATTGACACGTGTTTGGTCATTTGGGCCTAAATAACAAATGTGGGCAGGTGTGTGTGCGCACCAGAATATGCGGTAGGGAGTGATGAGCTCAAAGGTCCGCCGGTCGGTGTCTTTAATGCTTCCCACGTTCATGTCGATGGACGTGATGCCCAATCCTATGCGGTAGTCCTGCAGGGAGGGTGGCCAGGAAATATATAACGTATTTACAACAAGATTAGAGTCTGATCGGTATTTTGCATCATCGTTACATTTAATTTAGTGTTTACATTTGTGTGCGTAACATTCTAAATAATTGACAATAATTGTATGCGTGCAAGTCTCAAAAAAAATCTCTGACGCGCGCACACACACACACATGCGCACACACACAACACACGACACACACAACACACACACCTCCATGTTCTTGTAGAGGAAGACTTTATCGGAGGCCACCACGGTGTAGAGTTTGGAGCGTAAGCCTCGCAGCTCCAGGTAGCCCTGATACGGGCGCACAGGTGAACCCAGGGTGACCGAGCTGTTGCGGCGCACCCTGGTGCAGTCCAGCAGATCAGCAACCCAGTCGTTCCTCTCCACTGGATGTTCACACACACGTAATGCATTAACACACACACACCCTCTTTGAAATCAAATTCAAGGACTTTTCAAGCAATTTCAATTGGACTCGACAGGGTATAGTTTAAGACACGGATCAAGGTTAATGACTGTTACAACACTGAGATGAGAATGATTTAATAACTAGTAGGCTTTAAAGAAGCTCACAGACAACAATTAAAAAGACAGGCCTTTCATATTCACAAACTTTCAAGGATTTCAAGGAGTCGTTCTGGGGACCCTGTGGTAGAGACTCACTGACCTTCATTCTCCGCCCGGAAGAGAAAGGTACGGTTGTTGGTGATCACCTCGAACTTGAGCTCTCCCACACACGCGACTTTGGTGACGAAGGCTGTGGAGATGATCCTCTTGGAGTACACCTCCTGACAGACAGACAGATAGATAGACAGATAGACACAGGGAGGTGGTGTTGAGTGCATGCGTTCTGTGGAGGCGGATGAGAGTGCAACACTGTGCGTTTACGAAGAAACGTGTTGGTGCCGGCACCTTCTCGTTGTCAAAGTATCTCAGGTAGTCGACATCAAGTTTCACCCATCGTCTCTGGTAATAGAGAGCCCTGCGCGCGCGCACACACACACACACACACACACACACACACACACACACACACACACACACACACACACACACACACACACACACACACACACACACACACACACACACACACACACACACACACAGAGAGTTTAATTACACCACAGGCTTAAATCACCATAAGTCATCCTCAAATAATTTGTATTCTTTTAGATTGTATTTTTAATGGTTGTTAGCTGGCAGCAGTGGTACAAGTCCTTAATAATTCCCCATGACTCATGTATTTTCTTATAATTACTATTCTTATAATTACTGTCGGCTGTCGGGCGTTTTGCACATAAAGTTTTTAACTCATTGCTTATACTAACGTGTAAACTGTGAAGTTACAATAAAAATACTTGACTTGACTTGACATGACTCATTGTATTTTAGACAGCAAGGTTTATACTTTGTAAATAAAGCTGGTGTGCCAAAAACATGTTGATGATCCGGTTCAGTCAGTTTTTTAACAGTTTTCTGCAGTATCAAGCTGAACAACAAAGAGCTAAGAAGTGAGTGCATTAGCCTAATGTTGTTGTGCTAGTACAACGAAGACCATGCCCTCCATACCCCTGCGGTGGGTTCTTGTCCAGCCAGCCCATTTTAATGACAGCGCACTGGTTGACGACGCAATCTTTGAGAGGCGGGGGCAATCCGCCTGAGAACGGCAGGTAAAGACTTTCTTGTGTCCCGGTGCCGCTGTAGTCCTGCCATGAGTCACGTCTGACGCACACAACACACATACATGCATACACATGTCAAAGTGATGTTTAGAGCACCAAAATTAATTAGATAGATCAGCTGAAATATATGGGGCCTTGGCCTAATCAATCAGCATTGAAAATGACACTATCACAAGGATACAATAGTAATAATATTCCGTCATTGAGTTGATGAATTGACTGCCCGCTGCCATGTAGCTTTTATTTCCTGTGTCTATGTGTGTGTGTCACTTACCGGTTGGTAATTGGCTCGTCATCATCCAGTAACTCGTCATCACTGCACAATGAACTGTAACATCCCCTTCTCTGGCTGGGCACGGGCAGGAACATATCCTATTGGACGAGACACCTGTCACTCTCTGCATGTGGTGGGGATTCCCCCCCCCCCCCCCTCCCCTCCCCTCCCCTCGCCACCCCCGATACAGAGCCCACCACGTCCCACCCTCTTACGTTGTCTGGCGAGTTCCCTAAATAGCTACTAGGGCTGAACGTCTCTGGATCCTCATAGTCATCAGAACTGTCCTCGTCTGACGCTGAAACACACCGAGAGAGAGAGAGAAACAGAGACACAGGAGAGGGAGAGAAAAAGAGAAGGAAAGAGAAACAGAGATGTTACAGTTGGAGCCTCGGGCCTAAGAATGGATTGTCTAGGCTGAAACTAACTTTAATATGAATAGAAACATCATGTATATGCAAACCCGATTGGTCGCGTTGATTCACTGCAAGTCATTTAGGATGGCTAATTACACTCACAGGTGTTTGTTAGCGTGTCTCCACAATGTGTGTCTGGTTGATGATAATCTATTCAACCCCGCAATATGAATACTCACACAGCATGGCAAGGAACAGACTCAAAAATATTGCCTGGAAAAAACTGCAAATGGCAATAATATGACATGGACAAGATTTCTCAAAACTGCCAAATGTCCTGCTTTTCTTTGTAAAGCAAAGCAAACTGTCGAAATGACACCAGATTGCACAACACACACTCCCACAGCTCCATTGCGCAACAGGCGTATGTGTATGTGGAATTGAATATAGCATTTGATTTGAAAATTGTCGTCACAAATGATGACATCGATGTGTCTCTCGTTTCCGCTCCCACGCCTCTTGAGCACAAGACGGGGAGGCAGAGGCAGTGGAGTCATTCCCACTGACCATCAGACCAGCAGTGGTTCCTCACTGAGGCAAGATGAAGTGTGTGTGAGTGACATTTTTCATCATCATGACCTACAACATTTAACTCCTGGAAACACTTTCATCACTGTTACATACATTACATAACCAGTGAGCACGCACAGACAGACGCACAGACAGACACGACGCACAGACAGACAGACAGACAGACGCATAGACAGACAGACAGACGCACAGACGCATAGACAGACAGATGCACAGACAGACAGACAGACAGACGCATAGACAGACAGACGCACAGACAGACAGACAGAGAGACAGAGAGAGAGTTTTAAAGAAAGGAGCAAGTCACCACCAGTACAGTACTCACCGGTGTTAGTGGAGGGCTGGTGGAGGTTCCTGGCGGTCAGGGGAGACTGTGTGCTCACCACCACCACCACCACAGGCTGCCGCTGCTCCTGCTGCTCCCCCGGCAGCAGCAGTGCGGTCGTGGTCGGGTCCTCCGGTGTCCCAGCGTCCTGACGCAGGGCAAGGCGGCGGCGGACCCTTGGTCATTGGCAGAGGCGTTGCCCGGGTGGACGGAGCTGGGTGAGGGACGGACAGAGGTAGGGTCAACAGAGGGAGAGTCCTCCTCGCCCTGCCCCGTGTCCAGCGGTCGGCTGGAGATCCCAAGGAACCGGCTGATTCGGTGCATGGCGTCTCTCGGGAGGAATGTCCGTCACTCTAGCCCTCTCGCTCGGATTCAGTTGGTCCACAAACTAACACAAACAACAGGGCTCCGTTCAGAAGCTACAACATGTGCCTTTAGACAGCGGTCATGTTCGTTAGATCTTTGCAAAGCTAACCCACTGCCTGCTATAGAACGCATAGTAATGCTGATCCCCAGTGCCAAAAGTCCGGTCAAGCTCCAGCAAATTCCCACTGGTTTGGCCCTCTAAAACTCTCGCTCTCCCTCTCCCTCCCTGATCCAGGCAGCAAGTCTGAACCTGCACCCCCCTCCCCTCCCCACCACCACGTTGAGAGAGGATCTCAGTAAAAAACACCACATAGCGTACCTTTGGATAACTCCAACAACAAGCAAACAAACATTAACCCGAGCACAAGGCAATCCGTCGTCCAACTCTGAACGCGACGAGGAGAAGAATAACTACTACGGAGGAGTCATGACGCATTTGTGCAACTCACACAGCGATTATGCTGATTGTGACTGCGAATCACGTAGGTGGTCCAGTTACCAGCATAAAAACCTTATGGGAAAGGCTCGCTGGACACTGGACATGTCTTCTCTGTGTGTCCAGTGTTGTGAAAGTTCCGTCTTTTTCTTCAGTCCTCGAGTTCGCTTCCTCATTTTAATGCAATTATCAGCGCTTTGGGTACTAGAAATGCGCTCAATAAATTTGAATTATTATTATTATTATTATCACTATTTATAAACGGCAAGAGTTGATAGGAAAGGCGTTGGACGACTCTCTCTCCCATCAGCCTCTTAGCTTTAGACCACAGGTGAACAGACACCTTCATCCATGAGTATTCTGTGCATACACCACATGTGACCAATGAGGCAATCGTAGGCACCACAACAGGGAGCTATTAAGAGCGTTACATTGGACAACAAAAGACACTGCTGTTGATCTTACGAGAGAAAGACACAGTGTCAGCCTCCATCTTTAAAAGATCCTCAGCTAGCGAGTGGCTCAGTGTTTCCATATAAACAGCTGTGGCAGCCCAGCAGCGTTTAATTCACAAACCACCAACAGTTTTTAAACCGATCTAACTTTTGCTTTACTGTCGCAATAAACATAAGGCTGCCCGTTTATTAAGGTATAAAAGAATATTTTTAAAAATTGCTTCACAGATCTTCCCTCTTGATTGTCCTTTCAGTGCACCACAAACTCTTAAAACATACACACAAGTTACAAACGTCATGGTGTTAATATCCACGGTGGACTCCTGCATTGTTTTCGGTCATGGCTCACAAAAACACACACACAAAACAAAAGTATGATACTTCTCTTAAAAGACGGACCTATCTGAAATCTCGGAACAACAACAGCAAAAAAAAGAAAAAGAGAAGGAAAACATCAGTCTTACCTGTCCTGGCATGCTTCAAAATGCATAGAAACAACAGTGAAAGAGACACAACTTGCAGGAAGGAAGAGCAAAGAGGAAACAGCTAGACTCGAGTAGGTAGGAGGAGGAGGAGACACACACACGTGCGTGCGTGTGCGTGTGTGCGTGTGTCTTGAAAATGAACGCCAAATATTTGAAAGTACTTCCTAGTGTACCGCCTCAGATCTGAGACAGACAGACCTCAGATTGCCCAGTTCTTTCTCTGTGTATTTTATTCTTTCTCTGTTACAACGTCTGAAGTCCAACTGCTCTCTCTCTCTCTCTGACTTCCTGGCTCCTCTCTCTTTTGAATGAGAGCAGCAGAGGACAAAACATAATAGTGTAATGTTTAAACGTAACATATAACAAACAAAGTGTTTGTACAAAAAAAACCTACATTTACTTTCCTTTATTCCTACCTTTTAAGCGGCAACATCAACTGATACACACATAAGCACACACACACACAGGCAAAACACAACACTCACATAGCATGCCATGCAGACACATACACACCCCTACATGCGTCCAGCAGAAGCGTAGCAGCACCCCCGCTGGAATACTAGCGCCACTGCAATCAGCCACACAACAAAAAAGGTAAAAAATGTACGTCAGGTTGAATTGATTAATAATCAACAAATATTAGTTGTTGTTTTTTTACTCATCAAACTGTGTGTGGAGGAAATCTGGTGGAGCCGGATCATTATTTGCTGATGGCTGCCAGACGGCTCCTGTGGATATGTACCCAAAGGATTATGAAGGTACATATCCACAGGATCCGTTATTGACGCGAGGGAACACAGCGCTTCCCATAATCTCACGCTCTGGCTGCTCCATGGGCGGCCAGAGCGTGAAGCATGAAGCTAACTGTCAAGTTCAACTGTTGTCCCACCCCTTCGACGCAAAGCAAGCCCCACGGCCGCACGCGAGCCATCCCACAATCCTTCGTGCCAACTGATGCTGCGTGTTTGTTTGTGGGGCCCCGCCATCGGACGGCTTGTATGCAGGTTGGGGGGGGCTTGTGGTGCGATGAAGGGGTGGGACAAAAGTTTCTAAACTTCAGTTATGATAAATGTATGCTAATGTTGTGGAATTTGCTGGTGTGGATCCTCGCTTCACAGACAGTCAGTCTAGCAGGCTCTGTTACACCTCCATAAAAGACTATAATGCTAATAACTTCTGCATTCTTTTCTCCCATTCCAAAGGCGCGACTAGCACGTCCAAAACTGTATACATGTTCTATGCATCCGAAAAAACGTTGAATCATTCCAGGTGATGCTTGCCTTAAAAGCGCAATAAGTAATAATACATATAATATAGTATATAATATATAATATAATAATAGTAGCCGTAACCCGGTCTCAGAGTTAGCTGTCCTGAATCGGATGCCTGCCGTCGGAGGTAGCTTCTCTGCGTCGGATGCTCGGCCTCAGAGGTAATATTCGTGAGCCGGTTGCCTGGCCTTAGCTCAGAGGTAGTTTTCCTGAGTCAGATGCCCGGTCTTTCTGAGTCAGATGCCTGGCCTCAGAGGTAGCATTCCTGAATCAGATGCCCAACTGCAGAGGTAATATTCCTGAGTCAGATGCCTGACATCAGAGGCAACATTCCTGAGTCAGAAGACCGACTGATTACCGGTAGTCAATAAAAACAGACGTGAATGTACGCTTAATTGGCCAGACGTACAACTCTTGAATAACCACACCCGCTACACCTGCATGAACCACTTCAGTTCGAATTAGCATAAGACACACGGCTTTGAATGTAAGGGGGCACTTCAAATCATCATAAAACAAAAAAAGGTGATTTGCACATTGTGCAAAGTGTCAATGAAAGTGCACTGCAACACAAGAGCTATTTAAGAGCATGCAAAGGAAGAAAAAAAACACTATAGTGGATGCCAGATGGCAAGAAAAATGGTATTGTGTTCCCTAATTATCAGCCTGTTGTTATTATTAGTACTAGGCCAAGCATTTTGATATATTTTGCCCTTAAAACATTGGAAGAAATATTCTATCATCAAGATCACTAATATGACCAAAAGTAACAACACAAGCAGTTTGTTAATGTGTCCACTAGATGGCAGCATCGTATACCATAGGACCCTGGAACAAACTGTGGGTTGTCAAGCCTTTAAGAAACAGAACTGCCAGGACACAGCGTGACAAGTGAAATCTCACCCGTGGCCGCGGGTATCCCTGGAGAGCTGCACACGCTGGCGGCGCCAGGACCTCTCGGAGACGCTGTGGGCCGTGCTGGCTTTAGGAGGGAGCGGCGGGGCACATGAGGAGGAGGCGGTGGTGGGCGGCGGTAAAGAGGAGGGACGGGATAAAGGCGGGGCAGAGCCGGGAGAGGCGGGTGAAGTCTGTCTCCCTTTGCCATCTTCGTCGGTGTCTCTCCTCCGGGGTGTGAGGGAGGTGGGGTGCAGAGCCAGTGTCTCAGGGCGCGGAAGGGGTGACGGCGGGAGGCTGGGGGAGACGGGAGGGCGGACGGCCGTCTGTGGGGTGTAGGGGGTGGGGCCCTGGCTCCTGCTGGGTACGGCGGGGAGGGGGGGGGACCTGCTGGCGGGGGAAGGTGGAGACGGGCAGACACGGACCGGGCTGGAAGCACCGGGGGTGGCGTGGAGCGTAAAGCGCTGAGGCGGGCAGTTGGGGGTGCTCCGTGGGGGTATGGGAGGCAACGCGGGCTCGGGGCAGGCCTCTGCGAGGGGAGAGACGGCGCAGCGGTGCTTCGTCCTCTCCCTGGGCACGGGCTTCACCCTCTCCTTCTCCACCCTCTCCTTCTCCTCCCTCTCCTTCTCCTCCCTCTCCTTCTCCTCCCTCTCCTTCTCCAGGCCTCCATCCGCCGCCGCTGCCTCCTCCTCCACCGCTGTCCGGGCTCTCTGTTCATCCCGGGGCAGCCTGGAGGCCCGCACCTCTTCTCCCGACACCCCCCTCCCTTCCTCCTCCGCGGGCTGCTCCGGGGAGCGGGCAGCCCTCCCCTGGGGCACGGGTCTCCGTCTCTCGCAGGGCACCGGCAGGACCTCCCTCCTCTCCTTGGGGACAGGCCTCTCTCTGCCTGGCGGGACGGGCACGGGCCTCTCTCTCTGGGGCGGTCGGGGACATCCCGCTGGTGCTGGTGCTGGTGCTGGTGCTGCTTCTGCCTCCCCTGGCTGTCCACCTCCCGCCTCCGCTGCCACCTCCGGATGTGTGTGATGATGATGATGTTGATGATGGGGCGCTGGGGAGCCGTGCGTGTCTGGCTGCGGGTGGTGGTGGTGGTGGTGGTGGTGGTGGTGGTGCTGGGGAGACGGGGTCTTGTGCAGGCTGGCCAAGATGCGACGCTGGTGCCCCGGCAGTGTTACTCCCAGCCTCTCCAGCTGTTCCAGTGAGAGGCTCCAGCACTCGGCCACCGTCAGCAGCCCGTCGTCCTCGAAGGCGTCGCAGTACTGCTCCAGGCGCAGGGCGCACAGCCAATCCCACACAGACACACACGCCTCGGACTGGGACATGGCCGGTGGGTGGGTGGGTGGGTGGGTGCGTGTGTCTGTCAGTCCGTCCGTCTGGTGTGGTAGTGTCTGCAATCGATCACCCGTCAATTCATTGTTGTTATTTTATCTTTTTCCAAACCACCTGTGGAAGACAAGAGAATACATAACTGTAGGAGCAGTGAAGAATGAATGGTGACACATTCTGACAGTTTACTCAACCCCTGAAGCTTGCCTTGTGTATTTAAAAATGTCTGAAGTAAATAAACAGTCTATGCTGCTGAGCCAAACCGGTCACACCGCGATGGGGGACTTTCCTGGTTTTCCTAAAAGCAACACTTAATGAGGATCTGAAGAGGGCTTCATCAGGAAACCGTTTTAATTGACTATGATTTTTTAATTTGCAAGATGTCGAGACTGTCTAGTTTTATACAGGCTGATTTTGAGAATCACCTGTCCTTGCAATTACTGTATTCATTCATTATACATTTCATTCAGCTTTTGTCCGTAAGACGAGTGTGTGAGTAAGTCTGTAAGAGTAAACAGGATGTTGTTGGTTTAGATTTAAAAAAAATGCTTAAAGGTGTTTGCTCAAAGCACGTTATTTAACTAAACATATTAGACAATGTGTGTACTACTATTTGCTGAGTACATATCTTAAAACCACATCAGACAGAAGGAAGACCATTTAGTGATTTAAAGACCAATAGAAGAATAAATAAAACCAAGTCTAAAAATCGAATCTAAATCTAATAGCACATTTTCTGATTACCCACTAAAACACCTGCCTGCACTATGCATAGTTGTCTTTACATTCCCCTTCCCTTTTTAACCTCTTTTCGTGAATAATTTATTTCCGGTGCTTGGCGTTCACCATGAATTCCTCTACTAACCACAGTGATTCACCACTACCTAACTACCAACCAACAATTTCGCTCGCGCAAACCAAGGCTAAACTCTGCGGAAACGTGATAAGGTTAAAATCAACTTCTCCAATGTATTTTTAGTGACACAGTGAGATGGACAAAGTAGATACAAACGACAAAGCTGTCAACACAGCTTCTGTGGATCTGTGAGACTCACTCCGTTCACATTTCAATTAAAAGTTCAACAAAAAAATAAAAGAAACAAATCAGCTGATTGACATGGGCAGTAGATTTGAGAGGGTTACAACGGGGTGTGTATTGAACAAGCACTGACACTGTTTTCTATCTCCCGCATTCCAATTTTTGAAATGAGGAACTAGACAGTCAAATGGCAAATTACTGTCAAGGAAATATGAAAAAAGTACAGTATTAGATCTTACAAAAAATGCATTATTGGCAACAAAAAAAAGGTTGTATCATGTGTACACACACACACACACACACACACACACACACACACACACACACACACACACACACACACACACACACACACACACACACACACACACACACACACACACACACACACACACACACACACACACACACACGTACGTAACCCCAACCCTAACTCATAGCCTCAACTCAACTCTCAACTCTTCAGTTTCCCTTCTCTTCCCTTCTCCCCTTCTCAGTGACTGAAGGGGACATGATTGGAACTTTTGAAGGGCTGACTTCACACTCAGCATTTCATGTCAACATGTTTTGTCTGGCGGTGAACATCTCATGATTCATGAGACTGCATGTACCGAACTGTCCACAAACAGCCCATTTCTGTTCCTGGGCCCTTGTCTGTGGAGCACGGGTCACACGCTGTCCAATCCCACTGAGTCTCTCCCATTCTGTGTTCCACTCTATAAACAGCGTCTCTGTGTGGCCCTAACAATGGGGCATTCTGTTGCCTAGGCGAGCACGAACACGCACACACTCATGCACACACACACACACACACACACACACACACACACACACACACCACATATAACATTATGAGGGTAGGGGGAAGCATATGGTCGAGGGGCCAGTCCTCAATGCAGGGCCAAGTATTCTACCCGCCTGGCCGAGGTTGTTGTTGTTGTTGCTCTGTGTGTGTGTGTGTGTGTGTGTGTGTGTGTGTGTGTGTGTGTGTGTGTGTGTGTGTGTGTGTGTGTGTGGTGTGTGTGTGGCATTTCTCGGTAAGGGTTATTCAGAGTCACTCATACACCCACTCAGTGTTGTCTGAAGAGATAACTGCTGCACTAGTGCTTTTTCTTTCCTCCAGGAAGATACAATCAGGATGGAGGTTGGAGATTATAATTCAGCAGCAGCAGCTAGTCTTATATCTGCAGCCCTTTCTAAAAACACAAAATAGGTTACTTGGTGTTTGTTTACACATTGGAGACCTTCCAGGCACTTTATTCAACGTGAATTTACCATCCAGGCTTTGACAAAGTCCTTCTCTCGCTCCCTCTTTTATACCTCACACAAAACACTGAGCGCCGATCGCTTCCCCCCTGCCAGTGACAATAACACCCCATCTATGATAAATAGGTTGCCCAAGAGGCTGCCTCTTGTGAGTGAGTGACAGTGTGTGTCTGTGTGTGTGAGAGTGAGTATGAGTGTGAGTGAGGGAGAGTGTGTTGTGTGAGAGAGAGTGACAGAAAGAGAGTGAGAGAGGGAGTGTGTGTGAGAGTGTGAGAGAGTGAGAGTGTGAGAGACATTGTGAGAGAGAGTGAGACATTGTGTGAGAGAGAGTGAGACATTGTGTGAGAGAGAGTGTGAGGGAGAGAGTGCATAAGAGAGAGAAGAGTGTGAGAGAAAGTTTGAGAGACAGTGACCCCCCCTCTTCTGTGACCTCCACTGGTTCCCTGTAATCACTCACATTAGATTCAAGACACTGGTACTGGCTTACCTACTGCCAAACATAAGTCAGACCCCACGTCCAAACTCGAGCGCTCAACAACTTCGGCGGTACGTCCGGTGCCACCTTCACTCAGAACAGGCATTGCTCTGCCAACATCGCTCTGCCAAGTCCCAACTCTTCACTGTTCTGGCACCGCAGTAGTGGAATGAGCTCCCGGCTATTATGAAACTTGTTCTATTGACCTGGCAATTAAGAACGCTTGAAACCTGCTCTTTTCTTATCTTTATGCACCACAGCGATATATTGCTGTCTCTTTCAGAATTGTACTTCTTCTTCTTCTTCTTCTTGTAAGTCGCTTTGGATAAAGGCGTCTGCCCTAAATGTAATGTATGTAATGTAATGGAGAGTAAGATAGTGTATGAGATAGAGTGTGTGAGAGAGTGAGAGAGAGTGTGTAAGTGAAAGAGAGACACTTCCTTTAAAGAGTACAAGATCATCACGTTTACTGTCACATGTGAGAGACACCCGTTCATTATTAGTTGTGCTTTAGTCAGCAGGTCAGAAGACATTCAGAATGAGACTTCCGCTTCCTCGAAAATATTTTTGGCTCAGAAACATCACAATGGCAACCTAAAGTTAAAAATGGTTCTGCAAACAGAGAACACGTTCCACCCAGCTGCATCTAAATGGACAATGTTATCCTGTTGTGCTGTACAGGATACCAGCACTAGTGCTAGTGCTGGTAGTAGTGCTAAGTGTTGGTGCTAGTGCTGGTGTTACTACTAGTGCTGGTCCTGGTGCTAAGTGCTAGTGTTACTGCTGGTGCTAGTGCTGGTAGTAGTGTTAAGTGTTGGTGCTGGTGCTGGTGTTACTGCCAGTGCCAGTGCTAGTGCTAGTGTTACTGCTAGTGCTGGTGCTAGTGTTACTGCTAGTGCTAGTGTTACTGCTAGTGCTGGTGTTACTGCTAGTCCTGGTGCTAGTGCTGGTGTTACTGCTAGTGCTAGTGTTACTGCTAGTGCTGGTGTTACTGCTAGTTGGTGCTAGTGCTAGTGTTACTGCTAGTGCTAGTGTTACTGCTAGTGCTGGTGTTACTGCTAGTCCTGGTGCTAGTGCTAGTGTTACTGCTGGTGCTAGTGCTGGTGTTACTGCTAGTCCTGGTGCTAGTGCTGGTGCTAGTGCTGGTGTTACTGCTAGTCCTGGTGCTAGTGCTGGTGTTACTGCTAGTGCTGGTGCTAGTGCTGGTGTTACTGCTAGTGCTGGTGCTAGTGCTAGTCCTGGTGCTAATTGCTGGTGCTAGTGTTGTGTTGACTGTCTGAGAAAGTATTCTGTGACATTCTTTGAATGTCAGCATATAACAATGTATATTTTATTACATTGATTTATATGTGTACTGCTCAACTGGATATTTTGTTGTATATTTCATTTCATTTTATTCTTATTTTACACAGAATTTATATTTGTAGTTCTATTTCTATTTTGTATACTTTTATAATTACTGTCGGCTGTCGGGCGTTTTGCACAAAAGGTTTTTCACTCACTGCTTATACTCACGTGTAAATTGTGAAGTGACAATAAAATACTTGAAACTTGATCATCTCTGATCCAGAAGTTTGACTGTTGTCAATGCTGTATCCAAACTTCTGGGAGGAGACTACACAGAGCCTGCGCTAGAAACCACAAAGTGCGAGATATTTATCCAGACTCGAGAGAAACTCATTTAAGAGTGGCAAGATGGAGGTTTCAGAAGACCGTTTTAACAAATGTATTAGCTAAGCCTCCAATATGATGATCTGCAGCCTTGCAATCGGTGCACACCGCCTTGGCATCATCGCTTATGAAAACAGGTTGTTAATTCTTCTAAAGCGAGTGTGGTCTGGTTTCACATCCAAGTTTTTTCCCTCGTAGTAATTTATAGATTTTCTTTTCATTCCTCATTATTTATTTATTTTTAAAAATCGAAGCCATGGCAGCACATCGACAGACATCACGAATGGCCAGCAGAGATCGTACGAGCGAGCTACTATAACAACAACAGTGGTGGCGCGTCTCCAGGGAAGCAAAGAAGGGAACTTCTAGCCAATGTCCAGTGTCTGGGAAATAAGATGATGTTTGGGCGAGGATTCGATTCCAATGGGACATAAGAGACTATAACGTCTTTTGTCTGACGGAAACATGGCTGACCCCACTGGTGCCAGATCAAGTCATTTGCCCGACCGATTCCTTCTCTGTTTTCTGAGTGGACAGGACGGAAGAGTCTGGTAAATCCAGATCAATCCAAATCCTGGAGCATCTGATGATCTCTGGTCCATTCAACTTTCCCCTGGAGTTCAGCACGGACATCATTTACATTATGTGCTATGTCGGAACCAGACCGAACATCCTGACAAGAACAAAGGATAGCACGGGAGGGGGTAGTGAACACCATCATCCCCACAGTTGAAGTTGGATCATTTCCTAATCAAAAACTGTGGGTTGATGGGGTTCCATGTGTGACGCCCTGAACGCCCGCACTGCTACCTACAACTCCGGCCTCGTATCCGGGCATCCATCATAGACAAATACAAATTTGGCAATCTACGGACTACGGCAAGCGGTGAAGGATGCTAAGAGAAACAGTGGAGTCGCAGATGGAGCAGGGCGACCAGACGCCAGGCCCCACATGGTCAGGGTGGGCAGACACACCTCCAAATCCCTCACCCTGAGCACAGGATCCTCCATGGTTTGCGTCCTCGCCCCCCTACTGTACTCCCTGTACACACGACCAGGTTTGTGGCCAGGTTCAGCTCCATCGTCAAGTTTGCAGATGACACAGTGGTGGTGGACCTGATCTCCGGTAACGACGAGAAGGCCTACCTAGAGGAAGTTGCTAACCTGTCACTCAGAAAGCATCACCGACTGGTTCGGCAACAGCTCCTCTCCGGACAGGTGCATGTACTGCGTACTACATAGTAAATGTACTTGCATAGTTTTACTACAAAACTTACAGACATACATACATGGTCTGTACTCATTTTATTTTTTGGGTTTTTTATATTTTTGTTGTTGTTTATATGCCTATTTGTTTATATGCCTATTTGTTCATATTTATCATTCCTGCTGCTCTTTTTGCTGTAAATACTGTAAATATTGTGGATATTCTGGATATTCTGATCCCTCCAATTTGTGTTATTTGTATTGTTCTTTTGCACATTCCACTGGGCATCGCCACTTTTCATTTCACTGCACATCCTGTATGTGTATGTGTATGTGTCATTAAAAATCTCGAAATCTTGAAAGTGCAACTTATTTTTTTACTCCCTTCCAATCGATGGTCAGCCATGTCACATTTGTTGTGGTTCCGCCCCCAGGAACATGATTGGTCAAAACTGATTTAAAGCGAAAGAAAATCATTCTGCTTTGGTCAGCTGGGTATCTTACCTTTGAATTCAGATCAGTCAGCAGCAGGCTCAAACCAATCCTACCAAGTAGAGTGGACATCTAGAAACATAATGACTAT
This sequence comes from Coryphaenoides rupestris, assembly GCA_002895965.2. Lineage (NCBI taxonomy): Eukaryota > Metazoa > Chordata > Actinopteri > Gadiformes > Macrouridae > Coryphaenoides > Coryphaenoides rupestris. The sequence goes on along the minus strand of PIJE02000108.1, from coordinate 68,486 downwards.
CAGATCTGTCAGCCTGATATACTCGCTAGGGCCTAGGCTACTTACATACATGCGTGGATGCTACTTCGACCTTATTAGTGTACATCTGCTAGCAATCAGTACCCTGAAATGCATGTTTGGACAGTGAAACCAAGATACAGATGACCCGAACATGTGAACTCTGCAACAGCAGTGCTAGCCAGTGAGTCACACGTAACATTATTCAGCTTACAGCATTGTATCCATATGGGAAAGTATCAACAGCATAGTATTTTATGCTGCTAATTTAGGCTTGTTGAACTCAGTGTGGAGGACACGTTATGGGACCTAAAGTGTTGTTTTAGGAGGTTTAGCCTCATTCTTCAAATTGGGACCGGGTGCACCACGAGTTATGGTGAGTCGGCCTCGCAGACACACTAAGCGACTGGGAATGTATGGCGCGCGCGCGCACACACACACACACACACACACACACACACACACACACACACACACACACACACACACACACACACACACACACACACACACACACACACACACACACACACACACACACACACACACACACACACACACACTTACATTCCATTAGGACTTACTAGCGCGAACCAAATACAAACACATTTAGATTTGGCTCACATGTGACCAGAAACCCAGATAGTTAGTTAGCCTAAAGTAATTTACATTATAATGTGACACACATGGTTCTTCCATCATTCTTTATCATCAAATAGGTTTCATATAGTCTACATTTCCATCTCTACTTATGTACAGTGAGATTGAAATTCCACTGCTTTCAGACCTTCAGTACAGAATGGTACCAGCCTCTAGATTTCCCGACTCCCTCCCGCCCATAACCCCCTCCCCATTTCCTGTTTCCTGTAGCCCATTTATGGCCATTTATGGCAAGATAAGATATTTATTTAAGATATGAATCAAGCTAACATTTGACACCAGTCAAGTGTGGCTAAACTTAACACATTGTGGCAGATGGTAAAAGGGTGAAAATCATCATTTTCATAATGTAAATGTGTGACAGTAGAGTTGCTTATTCTCGCAACTATAAACTGTTATTTCCCAGCTAAATCAGTTAGGTTCACAGTTGAGAGGGCAGGGTAGACATTTCATTCTCTGTGCTACAAAAATAGAAAAAAACGTACGCGCACACACGCACACACACTATAATTTGTTCACTTGGACCCATCCTGTCAGTAAAGAAATTTGTCAATTTCCTTTCAGTTTGTGCGTCACCTTTCAGGGCACTGCAAGATGTTTCTGTGGTTACTACGGTAACCACAGAGAAAGGCTCGGCTAAAGCCTACAAAGGGTTTCTGACGTAGACCTAGAAGTAGACTTAAGGCTGATCCATACTCTTCAAGAAGCGAGAACTTTGTTCTCGCACCTAGGGCTGTGAGAACAAAATGACGTCATTTTGTTCTCACAGCCCTAGGTACGAGAACAGAGCTAGCACAATAGGCTACATGTTAACACGAAGCGCAAGGCGACTGCCTTCTTCAAAGGGCCCACAATTGCCTGCCCTTTGATATGGTACTTTTGGTTTTTGTATCGAAAACCACACGCTTAAGTATCCAAAAACAAGACATGGTATTGAACTGAGCCTTTTGATAAAAGTCTTATTATACAAATCTTACAAGAAGATTTGTAAAAAATGTAATAAAAAGGACTCCAAAATAAAAGGGAAGTGGTTTTAATTCTTCTCAGTACTACCAAATAAGGGAGTAGTGGTTCTTGCAACACAGCAGGTCCACTGAACACAGCCCGTTCTCACAGTGATGCTGTAGAAACACACCAAACACCACACCACCACACATTGGTGACCATTTTGCCAGTTTTCACAAGGAAAACATATCTCATGTCTTAATATCTAAGGCTTTGATCACACCACACATTATCAGCCTCTTCCAGCCTCTTTCTAGAGCTAATTTATGCACTGAAAGTGGACCGCCCACTCAACTTCCTTTGAGAGCTGCTAATGTTTCCTCTCATCTAGCTGACCTGCTTTTGGAGGAAGATATCATCAACTCATCGTTCGCATCATGACACAGACAACCAAATTTTTAATAGAAGTGCAATTTTTTAGCCGTTTACGCTCACAACTGCCCTGCTCACATCCACATTTGTATGAGCAACCAGAATTGCAGCCGTGTCCTCTTGCATTAGTGCTGGTTCCTGTTACACTCACCTCGACCTCGCAAGTTGGAGGCAGAGAGACACAGAGAGAGAGGGGGAGAGGGAGAGAGGGCTGTTGAAAGTGAGAGGGGGCAAAGGAAAACCACACATGTCCTATGATTGCCATATAGGTACTGTATATTGCGACAATGTTTTGACCATGAAATGTTGTGAAAATAGTAACGTCCATGAGCTGGAAGTACAGCCCCAACCAGACTGGGGGCAAGGTGCTAAAATACAGCCCCGACCAGATTGAGGGAAAGGTAATAAAATACAGCCCCGACCAGACTGGGGGCAAGTTGCTAAAATACAGCCCCAAACAGACTTAGGGCAAGGTGCTAAAATACAGCCCTAAACAGACTTAGGGCAAGGTGCTAAAATACAGCCCAAACAGACTTAGGGCAAGGTGCTAAAATACAGCCCCAACAGACTTAGGGCAAGGTGCTAAAATACAACCCAAACAGACTGGGGGGGTTTTTTTTTTTTTTTTTTTTGGACGACGCTCTTAGATGGTCGCACAGAAGTTCTGTCAAATGTTGGCTGAACTTCTGCATACTTTCGCCGTGTGATGAGGAACCGCTATGTTTCACAGCGAGGTCGAAAATATACAACCACGGAATGGACGCTTAAACACACACACACACACACACACCCACCCACCTCC
>PIJE02000108.1:57802-65563 GCA_002895965.2 Coryphaenoides rupestris | reverse complement strand
GCACCTTGCCCCCAGTCTGTTTGGGTTGTATTTTAGCACCTTGCCCTAAGTCTGTTTGGGTTGTATTTTAGCACCTTGCCCCCAGTCTGTTTGGGTTGTATTTTAGCACCTTGCCCTAAGTCTGTTTAGGGTTGTATTTTAGCACCTTGCCCCCAGTCTGTTTGGGTTGTATTTTAGCACCTTGCCCCCAGTCTGTTTGGGTTGTATTTTAGCACCTTGCCCCCAGTCTGTTTGGGTTGTATTTTAGCACCTTGCCCCCAGTCTGTTTGGGTTGTATTTTAGCACCTTGCCCCCAGTCTGTTTGGGTTGTATTTTAGCACCTTGCCCCCAGTCTGTTTGGGTTGTATTTTAGCACCTTGCCCCCAGTCTGTTTGGGTTGTATTTTAGCACCTTGCCCTAAGTCTGTTTGGGTTGTATTTTAGCACCTTGCCCCCAGTCTGTTTGGGTTGTATTTTAGCACCTTGCCCCCAGTCTGTTTGGGTTGTATTTTAGCACCTTGCCCTAAGTCTGTTTGGGTTGTATTTTAGCACCTTGCCCTAAGTCTGTTTGGGTTGTATTTTAGCACCTTGCCCTAAGTCTGTTTGGGTTGTATTTTAGCACCTTGCCCTAAGTCTGTTTAGGGTTGTATTTTAGCACCTTGCCCTAAGTCTGTTTAGGGTTGTATTTTAGCACCTTGCCCCCAGTCTGTTTGGGTTGTATTTTAGCACCTTGCCCCCAGTCTGTTTGGGTTGTATTTTAGCACCTTGCCCTAAGTCTGTTTGGGTTGTATTTTAGCACCTTGCCCTAAGTCTGTTTAGGGTTGTATTTTAGCACCTTGCCCCCAGTCTGTTTGGGTTGTATTTTCCCCCCCCCCCGACGACGGTTGCTATATACGCCACAACGCCAAACATCACACTTTAAACGGACTTAGTTGGGAATATTTTACACACACATTATAAAACACAGGCGAAACTGTTGAGGAGTGTTTCTTTATGGTGACAAGAAAACTTCTCTTACCGTTTCAAATCTTCGTCAGTGCTCCGGCACAGTGAAGTAAAGTAAAGTAAGTGTACCGCCGCCGTGGGGTTTCAGTCGGCGAGCTGTGTTGGCTGTGGCCGGACGAAGGCGGATGGTGAGAAGTGGCTGTGAACACGCTGCTCGTCCAGGGGCGGCAGCAGCAGCAGCGGCGGCGGCGGCGGCGGAGGAGGAGGAGGACCACCATACACCACTCGCCTGACCTAACGCCGGTCACGTGACGGTAGGGGCACTCAAGCCTCAAGGGGCCCCCCGCTTTTTGGGTCCCCCCCCCGTTTATTTCGTTTTAGGTCACTACAGCAGCAGCAAATCGTGTGTGTGTGTGTGTGTGTGTGTGTGTGTGTGTAGATCAGTAGAACGTCAGTATGTGTGTGTATGTGTGTGTGTATGTATGTGTGTGTGTGTGTGTGTGTGTGTGTGTGTGTGTGTGTGTGTGGATCAGTAGAACGTCAGGACGTGTGTGTATGTATGTGTGTGTGTGTGTGTGTTTACTGTATTATCAGTGCACCTGTAGTCAGACTTTGGGTTTTTCTTTTTCAGCTGTAACTTCCCATGAGATACCACAAGGGGGCAGCCGCTGACCACACGGATATCATGTCATGCGAGCAGGGGCCTGTCTGTGCCTATTTATGCTCCAGCATGGGTCAGAACTGAACCGAGCACTAATGTAATCAAATTAAGTGACAAAGGACACAAAACGGCTGGCCATGGCAGGAAAATGGGACAAAAAAGTACAATGTGAGAATCACACCATGGCTTTTAATGTAATTTGATTTCTGCAACCGTTGCAGCATAAAGAAATCGGAGCTTTGATCTAAGCTATGAAACTATAACCTATGAAACTAGTCACTAGTTCGTCACTAGTACTAGCCACTATTTAAATTCACTAACTCTCAGTCTCACTAGCCTCATATACAATACAATAATTAGATACCAGTACACAGTCACACAAACAGATATGTAGAAGTTTGACCTGCAGAAGTCTCTGCCACTCTGACTATGGCATTTACTAAAATGATGTCGAAGCAGACAAATGAAAATGGGGAAACGAATGAACTCAGATGTCTAACTAAATAAGGAACTAAACAGGTTCTAGTAGCATTTAGCATCCTTGTCCATACGCCTCAAGCCTACTTGTCACTTAGTGTTGTTGTTTTGTTTTTCCTGCTTGAGAAAATATTCCTCCCACCACGTCACAGATGTGTGTCATGCACTATTTCGCTCAAGGACCCCTCAAGGATCTAAAATCAGTGGTGAGGAGGATCAGAAGTACCACCACGGCGACAAGTACGAGGATCAAGATGACGATGCAGTGACTTTAACTTTGAGAGAGAGCGATAGAGAGACAGAGAGAGAGAGAGAGAGAGAGAGAGAGAGGAGAGAGGGAGGGACAGAGAGAGACAGAGGGAGAGTGGTCAGATGGAAGCCATGCGAGCAAGGCATGGCAGAAACAATATAATGCAGGGAGGAGAGAAAGTGAAATGGAAAGAGAGGGGGAGAGAGAGCGAGAGAGAGAGAGAGAGAGAGAGAGAGAGAGAGATTGCAGAGAAACAGAGGGAGGAGACAGACCAGGAGAGGAGTCAAATGGAGGGAGAGGAGGGAGATCCCAGAGGAGGAGGAGGAGGGAGGGGGGAGGAGGAGGCGAGGAGGTACAGAGAACAGGAGGTGAACAAAACAGATTCAAAGATAGGTGGAAAGAAATATGAGATGAGGAGGAGTAGGGGGTGATGGGTGGTGGTGGTGGCAGTGAATGGGGTGGAAAGAGAGGCTGTAAATGAGAGAGAGAGCGATAGAGAGAGAGAGAGAGAGAGAGAGAGAGAGAGAGAGAGAGAGAGGGCAGGGAAGCGGGAGAGGGTGCGATAAAGGCAGAGAGCGAGAGAGGGTGGGAGAGCCGAGGAGGGGCGGTTGGTGGTGGTGGTGAGTCATCAGCTCTGGTGGGCCGGGTTACTGTGGGGGTGGTGGTGTGACACAGAAAGACTGCACACATGTGTTCACGCACACACATACGGTACACACAGACACACACACACACACACACACACATACACACACACACACACACACAGGAAGTCACGCTGCGTGTATATATCTTCTTCTGTGGAGGCGGGTAGAAGACAATAGAGATTTGCCACTGACAAGGCCATGTGGTACACACACATACACACACATAAAATCACACACACATGAACACAAAGTCATCCCTCTCACACACACACATATCAGGGCATGTGTGTTGGAGCCAGAATCCTCATTAAGGTGCTAAGGATGGATGGGTGATCGGTAGTAAAGCGTGCAAAGACCAGAGGGCCAGAGGGGAGGTGATGGAGGGAGAGAGACATAGAGAGAGAGAGAGTGAGAGAGAGAGAGAGAGAGAGAAAGAGAGGGGGGGGGGAGGGGGTAACGCAAAGGGCAAGACACATTGGATCGCCATTACATTAGGTCTTACACACTGTTCCTCCGCCATGTTGCTTTTCATACACACACTCACGCACACACACACACGCACACGCACACACTCACGCACACACACACACATACACATGCACATCAAACAAGAGGTCCATCTCTGAATATGTACTTTCGCTTCTTCTTCCTTATATTCATTTTAATCAGACATACACAGTGTCTTGTATACCCTTGAATGTTATGTGGTGTGTGTGTGTGTGTGTGTGTGTGTGTTTCTTTAGTGTGTTGTTTTTTTATATTGCCTGTTGGTCATCCAATGAATGCTCTCCAGGGTGGCGAGGAAGGATAGCCCCATGGTTACTGAGTGTGTGCACATTGCGCGAAATAATGAGGATCCCCTGCATTAAGCCCCACCATCTGACATGAGGCCTTTCATCCTCACTGTTTCTCGCTCTCTCTCTCTCTCTCTCTCTGTCTCACTCGCTCTTCCTTTGCTGCTGAGTCGATGTGAGAGTTGCCATGCCAACAGTTTGGGGGGATCCTAAAACCAATCTACGTGACGGCACATGCAGAGTAAATCCACACGTGCGCACACACGTATTGGAAATACACAGGTCGTCAATAGGTTATTTATCCCTAGAGAGTGATACGTAAATGCTTTAATCATGGCTGTTCCATCTGTGTGTGTGTGTGTGTGTAGTGCACATCTGTGTGTGTGTGTGTGTGTGTGTAAGATAAAGTGTAAATGAGACCCATAAAATGTGTTAATCAGGTTAGCCGTTCGGTTGCCATTACTTTGCACAAGCTTGCTGAAACAAGAAATCCATAGTTTTACACGCGCACACACACACACACACACACACACGCACACACACACACACACAGAGACACACACACACGCATGCACGCACACACATACACACAAAGAATGACTCAGACCACACGTGAAATAATTTGAAAATCTTTGTTAGGAATCTGTGTTTGAGTTTCAAACTCTACATTCATTCATATATCTCTGGCATAAAAGACACACACACTTTGTGAGCACATGAATGTGTGTGTGTGTGTGTGGGTTCCGTCTGCTCCACACCTCTGATTATGTGGCAAGAAAATAAAAAGGGAAACCCCAGGGAAACAAGAACTAATGAGGTAAGAAAGACACGAAGGAACTCCGTGTGTTCATATTTGTATACCGTATGTGCAATGTATGTGTATATGTATACTCTATAATTATGTGTGCACATGTGATGTATGGATGTCATTGTGTGTGTGTGGATATTTGCATGGGGAGCTGCACTGAGAAACCGGTCCACATTCATTATTAGCCTTATGAATCGCTCGCTGGTCACTACAATACACACGTGTCACTCTGATCGTCTCTCATGCAGGTGGGTGTTTATGCTAACTGATGTATTGTATGTAGCATCCCTACACGCTCAGTACGGTATTACGTTCTGATTGGACACTGGCGTGATGTGGTCTGTCCTCCACCTGTCCTGCATAGGCTTTAATAATGCATTTATGACTATGGATCGATGCTCAACATAAGTCAACATTTCATAGGTTGCTTGATGATTTGTTAATTTTTTTTAAATAGAAATCAATCGCAATATAAATCCAAATGTATGTAACATGTGTTCTAAGTGTGTGTGTTAACATGAAGGTGTGTGTGCGACTGTGTGTGTTTGAGCATCGCAATGTGTGTGTGTGTGTGTGTGTGTGTATTGTGTACTCTGGCCCGAATTGTGTCATACACTTTGTACGTCGTCATAGATCAATAGAAATATGGTGTATCCGAACAGTCAGAACGTACTTGTGCACCTCCATGTGTGTGTATGTAATCAGGCATACACCTGTATACGGGCCAATATGTGTGTGTGTGTGTGTGTGTGTGTGTGTGTGTGTGTGTGCGTGCATGCGATGCTAATGCTAATCGCTGTCCCGCTCCTGGGTCTCCGGCAGGCAGCTCTCGTCAATGTTCTCCAGGCTGTCGGCACGTTGGATGCTGAGCTCGCAGAGAGGGATCATGGGTAATGTAGTCTGTTCTGGAAAGAGCCACGGCTTATAGCCTTTGTTGTGTCTCTGCTTCCACTCGGGGTACTTGAGACACGCTTTATTGATCTTCTTCATTGCCTACAGAGGACCAGAGAGAGAGACAATGAGACACATGTGAGAGCGTTTACGGTAGTGAAAGGGGATAGCCTCGCACACACACACACGCGCACACACACACACACATCCTATTGGGAGGAAACCACCTATGACACAGCTTCACTGATGGTATACTCCTCCTGACTGTAGTCAGTAAAAAATAACAGAAGTAATTTGTAATACATTACAGTGACAGAGAGTGCATTACAGGGAGTTATACTTTGCTGCTGCTGCTCAGCCCTCTTTGCCCAACGTGGTGCTTTTAACTGTACTGCAAAAAAACACAGTCTAGGCTCAGAATGGCTGATGGATGGAAGAACTTGGGGGACAAACTGTGCAGAGTGTGGCAGTAGCAGGTGCATTAGCAGTCTCCAGATAATAACCACGACTGAACACACTGATTCTCCCGGTACACAGCTGAGCCAAGCCCACTGAAGTCTTGACGCTACTGTGTGTGCCGTGACAAGGGTCCCCGTGGGGCTGTGTGGTACGTTATGTTGCCGCTTTTGGACCCCCAGCACCAGGGGGATCTCTCCATCGCCAAGGGGCTCCCCTGGGCTTTTATAGCCCTATTTTAACACAGACACAAGCGTTCAAGTGTTCACACATGCGTGTATGCATGTATGTGTGTGCATATATGTGTGCACGCATACATGCACACAGACACTTTGTTAACATGCCTCTGTGTGCATGTTAGTGTGTGTGTGTGTGTGTGCGTGTGTGTGTGTGTGTGCGTGTGTGTGTACGTGTGTGTGTGTGTGTGTAATTGACTTACTTTGGGAGCGAGGAACAGGGAAGACTTGTTAACAACCCATTTTGGTAGAGAACCTGCAGGGAAAGAGAGTGGAGAGAGAGTTGAGACAGGAGGACAGAAAAAGAACGAGGAGGATTTATTGCTGTCTAATCTTAACTAACAAGGTGTTCTAGGGAGTTCACACAAAGCTGGCAAGAAAGCGAGAGAGAGATACAGAGACAGAGACAGAGAAAGACAGAGATGAGATGAAGAACAGAAGACCAAGTGTAAAGAGCCAGGCAGACAAGTAGTGAGACAGGGAAGATAAAGGAATCTGTCCTTCATATAGTTACTATGGTGACTCCTTTGGAAATAAAAGCACAGGATGAATCACTCATTAGAACCTGAGGCACACTATTAGAGGCATCATTTCCCTAAAGTGGAAATGCTGTCATTAAAATCCTCCTGACATACAGACAGCTGGAACTCTCCAGCTAGATCCTCGACTTTGTAGACTAGAATCTTCTGTGTAGGCAATGGATCTCATGGGCCTGATTGGCTATGTGCCGTGTTCTCAGCACGATGACACAAGTGTTGTGTGTGTGTGTGTGTGTGTGTGTGTGTGTGTGTGTGTGGCCCATCTCCCTATGTGTGTGTGTGTGTGTGTGTGTGTGTGTGTGGCCCATCTCCCTATGTGTGTGTGTGTGTGTGTGTGCGTGTGTGTGCGTGTCCTACCTCGTGGATCGACCTGGGCCAGGTAGGTGAGGACACAATGGTTGGGTCCCTGATGCTGGACCATGTAGCCAGTCTGAACGGAAATGGCTCGCACCAGATCCTTCTTGGGAGGGTATTTCTGCAGGGAGAACATGGGCATACACACACGCATACACACACACAGACACACACACACGCACACACACACACACACACACACACAAAATCTCAGAATACAGAATGTCCTGGCAGACGGATTCCGAGGTGAAGGTTCCAGGGGAGGATATCAGAGGCAGAGATGTACTGAGATGAAAGTTATTATGCAGATATAAAAAAAAAAATTTACACGGTAGCAGACACACACACACACACACACACACACACACACACACACACCACACACACACACACACAGATACACACACACATGCACACTATGCAAAAACACAAACACACTCTTGCTGCTGACGCTGCGTGTATCAGGTTACAAGGTGCATCATTGATGCCTCAGTAGCGGTAAAGGCCACCCCAGGGCCTGTTGTTATTGGGCTAGCCGGTCTGCACCGGGCACTTAAGGAGCGCAGCGCACAGCACTCAAGCCCAAGGCCCCACATCAGCAGGGGCCTTTAGGCAAACCACTTTATCCTGGAAGTGTGCTCCTCGCCGGGCCTGCATATTGCTTTCACCTCCATAGGAACACACACACAAGCTGCACATGTGAATGATCATCACGTGTTGCACCA
>PIJE02000108.1:45302-50302 GCA_002895965.2 Coryphaenoides rupestris | reverse complement strand
ACTGCAGCTGCAGGATACTGCTCTAGCATGGGAGGATGGCAGCTGCATAGGTCTGCTCTAGCACTGGACTGCAGCAGCAGGAGACTGCTCTAGCACGGGAGGGACTGCAGCTGTAGGATACTGCTCTAGCATGGGAGGGACTGCAGCTGCATAGGTCTGCTCTAGCACTGGACTGCAGCTGCACATGACTGCTCTAGCACGAGACTGGAGCTGCAGGGGACTGCTCTAGCTTGGGAAGGACTGCAGCTGCAGAGGACTGCTCTAGCAGGGAGGGACTGGAGCTGCAGGGGACTGCTCTAGCACGAGACTGGAGCTGCAGGGGACTTCTCTAGCTTGGGAAGGACTGCAGCTGCAGGGGACTGCTCTAGCAGGGAGGGACTGCAGCTGCAGAGGACTGCTCTAGCAGGGAGGGACTGCAGCTGCAGAGGACTGCTCTAGCACTGGACAGCAGCTGAACGGGGCTGCTCTAGCAGGGGACTGGAGCTGCAGGGGACTGCTCTAGCAGGGGACTGCAGCTGCAGAGGACTGGTCTAGCAAGGGAGGGACTGCAGCTGCAGAGGACTGGTCTAGCAAGGGAGGGACTGCAGCTGCAGAGGACTGGTCTAGCAAGGGACTGCTAAATTGCTGAGCGGATAATGACTTTTGCATCATGTGGGCAGGGTACATGATATGAGGTACTTTTCTGGAAGTGGAGTAAAGTTAAGATAATGACCAGGATCTTGACTGTGGAAGAAGTGTTCAGGCGTGTATGTATGTGTGTGTGTGTGTGTGTGTGTGTGTGTTGTTGGTTATTTGTGTGTATTGTATGTGTGTGTGTGTGTGTGTGTGTCTGTGTGTGTGTCTGTGTGTGTGTCTGTGCAAGTATGGCAGGACGTGTATGAATGTGCAATAGACAAATATTTGTCATACGGTGATACGGCAATAATGCTGTAAAAGTGTATTACATCTAAATCCGGTTTTGTCTTTATGGTAACTCACTGTAATGTTGTCTGAGCAATACATTTTTGTGCACCGTGTGATGAAGTTACACAAGCGCAGTGTCAGCCTCTGGCGTGGGGCTGCCAGGTGTTGAAGCCCACAGCAACATTATTTGAATGGTTCAGTTCATCGGTTGTTCTGCTGCCTTGTTACAGACAGAGCAGAGTAATGTAAAATGTCAGTGGGTGGAAACTATGGTGGAGTTTTCCATCACTGTTTGCTTATCAAACTGACCTTGTCTAGCCATCTGCAGACAAACTGACACACACACACACAAATACACACAGAAAGAGACGCACACAGACATACGCAGAAATGGATAGACACAGGCAGACACATGCACTTATCAAACTGACCTTGTCACACTGACACACTGACAAACTGACTCACACACACACACGCACGCATGCACACATGCACACACACGCACACACACCACACACACACACACGCTAACTTGTTCCTGACCACTAATTTGCAAGAATGCGGAAGGTAAAGGCGGAAGTCAACAGCCAAGTCACATGAAAAGTCTTATCCTTCAGTAAACACTTGATTAGAGAGAGAGAGAGAGAGAGAGAGAGACGGGGGGAGAGAGCAATGGAATGACAGCAGAGAGAGAGAGAGAGAGAGAGAGAGAGAGAGAGAGAGAGAGAGAGAGAGAGAGAGAGAGAGAGAGAGAGAGAGAGAGAGAGAGAGAGAGAGCAAAGCAGGAAGGAAAGAGGAAATGAAGGGGAGACAGAGAGTCTTTGGGGGTTGTTAAGTGTGCTCTATAAGACACTGGACCGTATGGGGCAGTGTGATGTCAACAGCCCCACACACTGGACTGGACCTGAGCGCCACACAGAGAAGTGGAATCAATCCATCCAATGGAAAGGATCACATCCACCGAGGTCAAGTTCAGCCAGAACGGGAAGCTCTCTTCCAATTTGGAGCGGACCCAAGCACTACTTAATGGATCTCGCTGCTTCACTGTGCTTTACAGATGAGATGTGGACGTGAACAATCTATGACCACCGTGGCGTCGATACTGACTTGCCAAGAGGACCACGAGTAAATCCAGAAACTCCACATAACACACACTCATATAACAAGGATACCACAATACAGAATGCACTAATTTGATGAAACCGCACCGATTTGTTTTACAGGAAGTTCCTTCACACCAGTTAATCCGCATAACAACATTTTCTAATTTTAACAAGGCCCAAGGATTATTATACTACTGGGTGGGATGTTGATTAAACCAGTCGTTACAAGAATGTGGCCACCCAGATGTATGATGGACAGATAATCCAACAGTCGGTACAGTCCACTAGGTAGGCTGGTAGGACTTAATGTATATGTATATGTGTGTGTGTGTGTGTGTGTGTGTGTGTGTGTGTGTGTGTGTGTGTGTGTGTGTGTGTGTGTGTGTGTGTGTGTGTGTGTGTGTGTGTGTGTGTGTGTGTCCGTGTGGGGGCACTTCACGGGAATGCTTGACAGAGTAGTTCATGATAATGAATCCTTTCCGATCTGCAGCCAGGAGCGAAGTGTGACCACGTCGCGGTTGCGAAGAGGCTTGGGACACTTCCCTGGAACACAGGAGGAAATTATTTGCATCGGTCTACATCTGTGTGTGTGTGTGTCTGTGGATACTTTCATGTGATTTTATTTACATGCATGACACACATTAAGTGATACACATCAAATATGAGTGAGTGAGTGAGTGTGTGTTTGTGTCGGGCATGCATGCGCATACATGTTGTGTGTGCATTTATTTACTTTACATGCATGACATGTGATAAGCATTTGAATGTATTATGTATGTGTGTGTCTGGTTTGCATGCCCATGCATGCAATCTGTGTGTGTGTGTGCATGTGTGTGTGTGTTTGTGTGTGTGTGTGTGTGTGTGTGTGTGTGTGGGTGTATATGTGTGTGTGCGCATGTGTGTGTGCGCACGCACATGCACACGTCTTGCCAGCACAACATACATGAGTAGTATCCGACGTCCGTGTTGACGGTGAGTCTCCCGATGTCGAAGGTCTCGATGACGCTGGAGTCCCACTTGCGTCGGTACTCGGTGTCGTGCAGGACGTCGTACATGGTCTCAGCGGACACCTCGCTGCACACCATCCGACACTGGGAACCACAGGGGGGAGAGGAAGAGAGATACTCATCTGCTTTGTAGACACGTAAAGTGAACTTGCGTCTTAGAAGGCGATGTTGATTGAGTATTCATGAGGACACCATGCTGGTACCACCACCACCATCGCTAAGAGCAAGCAAACGTTGCTAATATGCAAGTCGCTAGTTGCTAGTCGCAACTCTTCCGCAAGAGACTCAAGACTCACCTGTTCAGAGGTCACCTGGACTCTGCATAGCTTCCTTCCTTTACCCCTCACCACCTCTCCTCTCTAAGCCACTTACCCTAACCAGGGTTCGAATCCCCATCCCCTCTAAAACACATTTGAATATCAAACGTGGTCTGAAAACATTTGCACACAGACCAGTACATCTCCTAAAGCCAGTTTACATAATGTAACAGGTCATCAACACAAACATAAAAAAAAAATGCTTAAAGAGTGAAGATTATTTCCATGTTTGAACATAATAGTCGCATTCTATGAATGTTACATCAACAGACACACACACACACACACACACACACACACACACACACGCACACACACACACACTCAGTGAAATGTAAAGGGCTGGACATCAGCTGGTCCTGAGAGAGAGAGAGAGAGAGAGAGAGAGAGAGAGAGAGAGAGAGAGAGAGAGAGAGAGAGAGAGAGAGAGAGAGAGAGAGAGAGAGATAAAATGCAATGCACTGGAGGCCAGCCAATGGGTATTTACACGCTCGAGGAGCCAAGCTTTTAAAATAGAAAACATGCCATGGCAATAAAAACGTAATAAATAATTAGAGCAAAGTCAATAGAAGGACAAAAATGGAAGGAAGAGAGAGAGAGAGAAAGAAAAAGAGAGATAACAAGAGAGAGAACGAGATAAAAGGAAAACAAGACAAACGAGAAAAACGACACAGTAAAACGAGAATGACGAAAGATGGAAAGAACGAGTTAGAAGTACATTTACATTTACATTTAGGGCATTTGGCAGACGCTGTAGTAGAAGTAGAAGTAAAAATAGAAACAGTCGAAGGCTTCTTTGGCCCAATTAACTATTTCACGTGAATTATCAATCAGTCCAATCGTTTCATCTCCGTTCCCTTCTTTAACCAATGGCCTCGTTTGTCTTCATGCTAAATCTAGGAGTATGCCCCATTTTTAGGAGGCCTCACAACATCACTCATTAGGCGGACTAATAAAATGGCATAAGTGAATAAGTGACAACTTAAGCCTAGCGGTGCCAATGTCATTAGCCCTACAGCCCCACGACAGGAAGGTACTGGGGCCCATGGCCATGGCTCGAATCCAGGCCCATGTTAACCCTTATAAAATGTATAAAAATGAATAATAATCATTGACATTAATTGTAAACAAAATGGTACGACGACGGTTGATAGGAAAGTGGTCTGCTCCGTGTCCAGTGACCGCACGCCACGTCAAATATCTTCTGCTTGAACAAGCACTGTGTGTATGTGTGTGTGCGTATGTAAAACCATTCAAAATGTACCAAATCTGATTGTCCCAGTGCAAAAGTAGAATTACATAAACTAGAGAGGAACAAAAAGGGAATTGGAAAACACATTGAGAGTCAGGCGTCATCCATCAAGGAACTTTCCCAGTTTTCCACAGCAATCATTTCTCTGATGCGTGTGTGTGTGTGTGTGTTGTGTACATTGTGTGTGCATAGCTCTCTTGCTGTACACAGGAGCCACTAAGCACGCTCAGTATCTCACATGCGTGATGCCCTTATGGAGCCGATGGTGCAGCCACTTAGGTCCGACTTTGCCAGAGAAGAATGTAGGCTAGCAACAGATTAAAAAAAAAGAATAGTTTTGCTACAGGCGCACATGGACCAAATATAATGAGGACGTGTGTGTGTGTGTGTGTGTGTATGTGTGTGTGAATACAGAGTT
>PIJE02000108.1:30302-37802 GCA_002895965.2 Coryphaenoides rupestris | reverse complement strand
AATGTTCCATGATCTGCTTTACTTTAGTGCCACCTGGCGGCCTGAGCAAAATACATGCGTCCACAAAACCGCTATACCCCAACAAATCCATCCTGTATATCTTTTATTCAATTGTTGTTTGTTGTTGTTTTTTTACTATAAACATGTGTATACAATTGCAGAATAATCGGCTGACTAAACAATGACATATATATGTTGTCCGAGAACAGCGCCGCTTTGTAACAAAGAGGAACTTGCTCGTTGCTGAACAAAAAACTACAACCCCGCCCCCCCAAAAAAGAACTACATTCCCCACAGTGCACCGCGGCACCGTTCGAGTGACATCCACGCTGCGTTGCATTGTTTTCGTTTCGCCGGGCAAATCCTCAATGACGGGAAAATAACAACAACAACAACAAGCCGTTTTGTTTTGGTGTGATTCGATCGAGACAGATTGCCGCAAGCAAGCTGTTGGTTTATCATTGATGATATTACTGGTCGCCGGGGGGTGGGTTGTTTGATAGTTGATCGCCATGCTAACGTCAGTTCCCGCTCGGCTGTTGTTGCGAAGGTCGCGGAGCCTTTCTCCGTGTCGCCGGGTGCTCCAGACGACCGGAGACGCCACAGCAGCAACGGAGGCCAACCGTAATCCCATTGTGTCTACCTCCCGCGTCTCAAGAAAGGGTATCCTAGCCGAAGAGGCGAAGAATACGGCCGTCAACCCGGCGCTGCAGTACCACCACCTCGCCCCTAGGTGGCTCTCGAACCTCGAGAACCGCCGGAGTTCTTGGGCCGCCTTGGCCAGCAGGGGGCGCCAGAGCAGCCAGTACTGGGAGGAGAGTGGACACAGTGGTGGTGGTGGTGGTGGTGGTGGAGGAGGAGGAGGTCAGGGCAAGAGTGAGGGACCAAGCCCCTATGGCGTGGCCTCCGCCGGGGTATTGTCTGCTGCAGCTGTGGCCTTTTGTCTGAAGAAAGACTCTGATAACAAAGGTATGGGGCAGTGGTATACTGTGTGTGTGTGTGTGTGTGTGTGTGTGTGTGTGTGTGTGTGTGTGTGTGTGTATATGTGTGTCCTTGTCATCAGGATTGTTGGAAATGCTGATATATTGTATTGTCCCCAAAACATTTTTGAATGACATCTCTGTTTCTGGACTTAGGTGATGCTCTTATAGAGGCAGCAAGGACCAATAACTCCCAAGATGTTGCCAGGTAAAACACACACACACACACACACACACACACACACACACACACACACACACACACACACACACACACACACAGGACTGCATGGGAGCTTTTAAGGGGGAACCATAAGCTGATCTCTTGACTACATCATGTGCCTGGATCTTAGTATTGTTGTAGTCCAAGTAGCAACCACTAGATGGAGCCTGTGTATCACAACTGTGGGGTTGGGTGTGTATATTTAAATGGTAAAAGAGCCACACTGAGCCATGCAGTCAGCGCTTCCATAAGACCTCTCTGACCGCTGTGCAATGCACCCTCTATTTAGCCCTCCCTACGACACACACACACACACACACACACACACACACACACACACACACACACACACACAGAGTTGATCTTAAACTCAAACACACGCTATGTGTTTTCCCACCACCCCCAGAGCTAGTCACCCAGAACAGGTCCATAACAACGGTGTGTGTGTGTGTGTGTGTGTGCGTGTGCGCGCGCGTGTGTGTGCGTGCGTGCGTGTGCGTGTTCATTTGAATCTACGCAGTGCACCACTTTGTCCATGAAAAGTGAAAGTGCCTGTTTTTGTTTTTACCTGCTGAAGGTGGACACCAGTGTAACATATATTTGCACATGAGTGTCCGGTTGTACTAACAGGTTTATAATACATCTTTCACACCATCTGTCTCTTCAGTCTTCAGGTGAGATGGGCAGTTATAGACTGGCGCAGGAGTTGTCCACGTTTGTTATAGATGTAAACATGGCAGAGGACCTATGTTACCTAATAGCTGTGTGCATCGCATACGTAGCAAAAGGCATAAAACGACAACATACACTCCACATATGCTACTGAGATTGAATTCTGTACAAACAAACACAGAGCTTGGCATGTTAATCCACAGGGAGGCCACACATGAGCTTCCCAGCCATACACATTGCAACAGACACACACTCACACACACACACTCACACACGTGTATTGAACACTTAAGTCTGAGTGTGTGGGCCACGTGTTGCTTCGTGCACGACGCGCCACAGGTCTTGTGTTACCAGCGGCGCTGAGGTGGCAGATGGTGAAGGTGAGAGCAGAGCTTAGTTCAGACAGACAGACAGACAGACAGACAGGCAGACAGGCAGACAGGCGAGCCAGTTAGCCAAGAGCCACAGATGTGTTAAGTGTTTTGGTTGACTTGTCCGGGGCGATGGGGTGTCAGTCGCTGTCTGTCCACAAGACACTGGATGCGAGGATGAGGGGGCGGGAGGGATTTCAAGGAGAACAGCGTCCTCATGGCTTGTTGTTAAACAGTTAGACCCCGGAGGAGGAGGAGGAGACGCCATACGCTGCACCTTAAAGCGGCAGATGTTTTGGCGCTTTTTTTTGTGTGTTTTTCATGAAGATAGATTTAACAAGGCTAATGTACACTACATCCATCATGATGAAAAAAAAATAGGATCCAGTCGGTGTCCAAATGCATCTGCCTGACCAAAAAGTAGACATTCTTCGGCCCTGAGAGAGAGAGAGAGAGAGAGAGAGAGAGAGAGAGAGAGAGAGAGAGGCCACCATGTTGACGGTAAACAGAGGCCACTGTCTGCCGCTCTGACCCAGGATGGGACGGGACAGGAGGGGACGGACGGATCGCTTTCACGCTCGACAGACACTAGGGTACTCTGGTACCTGATGTCACCCCCTCGGGGGTCTCGGAGGACCACAGACTAACACACACCTGGCTCACACACACACACACACACACAGACACATGGGTACCGTCACCAGGCCTGTGTTGATGTGGACAACAGGGGACAAAAGAGGCCAGAGTGTGTGTCCATTTGCGGGACCACTCTGTAGCTACGGGACAAGCAGGCCTGTCCACATGACGTTCACATGTACCAGATAGTCAGATAGACATTTCCTATCGTTTCCTATCGACGCACGGTCATGATGAATGCTAACTACAAGGCTAAACTCAATAAAACAATGCCCTAATTGGAATTAGCAATTGTGCAACTCATTAGCTTCTTGGGTTTGAGTCGATGGCAAATCATAAACCATTTCCTCCTTCCTGTTGTGCCGTCAGGTTGCTGCGTGAGGGAGTGGACCCCAACCACCGCCACCGTCTGGGCTGGACCGCCCTCATGGTCGCCGCCATGAACCGACAACACAGGTCTGATGAGTGTGTTGTCTGACCGCATGTGTTGTTGTATTGTCTGTCTGTCTTTGTCTGCATCCGCATCACACACACACACACACACACACACACACACACACAGACACACAAACACTGTCTGTGCACTAATTGTGTGATTATCTATGTGTAGTTCTCATTTTCATGTGTGTGTGTGTGTGTGTGTGCGTGTGTGTGGTGTGTGTGTGTGTGTGTGTGTGTTCATGTGTGTGTGTGCGTAGCCCTGCCCGTGGCCCGCTGGCTCCTACTCCTACAGTAGGTCTTGTGAAGTGCAGCGAGTGTCTTTGAGGCTGACAGACGGTCTTTACCCAGCGCCCCATCCCTCAATCCAGGCTAATTACGTTAGCCCCCGCGGCCCCCAGAACACACACAACACCGAGAGGGGGCCGAGGTTAAGGCCTGGCCAAATCCAATTTACAAGAATGGGAGGGCTTTTTTTTTTGTTCTCCTCAAATTCAGGTCTTTTTTTGTGTTGTTGGAAAGACGTTGAGGAGCTTGACTCTGGAAAATGAATGAGAAATGCATCCAAGTAGCCGTTGAAACTATTTTTTTGACAGGGATTGTAACTTGTAACAGTTAATGCTGCTAAAAACATGCTGCTGACCCAAAGTCCAATAGTAAACACATACATCTCTAATGTAAATGTAATAAACAGTAACACTTATACAGACTAATCCCGGCCAGAAAGTAGTTATGCTGTTATCTGCAGAGACAAGGCAGAGCTTATATTTTGGGGAATGGGAAATTCTTTCAATATTTGATATGGTTTCATTGTGTTACTGTCAATGCCTACTACTTTTTGTCATCTCATAATCCTGAGTGACTATCTTTGGCTCAATTTTTGTCATTTTTAAACTGGCTATAGATACGGGTTCTAGATATTTTCAGCTTCAGCTTACTGCCTCTGAAAACTGTGTGTGTGTGTGTGTGTGTGTGTGTGTGTGTGTGTGTGTGTGTGTGTGTGTGTGTGTGTGTGTGTGTGTGTGTGTGTGTGTGTGTGTGTGTGTGTGTGTTGTGTGTGTGTGTGTGTGCAAACTTGTGACGTCCGTTTGATGTATGCCATCTGTCATGTGTAAAGTGATGCGTTGCGCTGTACACGTTGTTACAAATAGTGTGTGTGTGTGTGTGTGTGCGTGCGCGTGCATACGTGCGTGCGTGAGGTGCCCCAGTCTGTTTGCATGGGGTGCTCCAGTGTCTGTGTGTGCACGTGGGGTACTCCAGCGCGTGTGTGTGTGTGTGTGTGTGTGTGTGTGTGTGTGTGTGTGTGTGTGTGTGTGTGTGTGTGTGTGGTGTGTGTGTGTGTGTGTGTGTGTGTGTGTGTGTGTGTGTGTGTGTGTGTGTGTGTGTGTGTGTGTGTGTGTGTGTGTGTCTGGGTGCGTGTGTGTGGTGCTCCAGCGTGTGTGTGTGTGTGTTTGTCATGCGCATGGGGTTCTCCAGTGTGTGTGTGTGTGTGTGTGTGTGTGTGTGTGTGTGTGTGTGTGTGTGTGTGTGTGTGTGTGTGTGTGTGTGTGTGTGTGTGTGTGTGTGTGTGTGTGTGTGTGTGTGTGTGTGTGTGTGTGTGTGTGTGTGTATTATGAGTGCTATAACTCAGCCAGCCAGTGACAATCCTCTGTGTCTCATCCCATCCTCCAAACCCCAAGTGAGCCCTCACCACTTCAGGGAAGAGAAAACACACTGCTACACACACACACACACACACACACACAACACACGCACACACACATTACTGTCTCTCCCTCTCCCTTTGTCTCTCTCTCTCCTTCTCTTCCCCCCCATTTTCTCTCTTTCTATCTATTTCTCTTTCCCTTTCATATCTCTCTCCCCCTCCCTCTCTCTCTTTTCCCGCTCTCTCTCTCTCTCTCTCTCTCTCTCTCTCTCTCTCTCTCTCTCTCTCTCTCTCTCTCTCTCTCTCTCTCACCCAGCTCTCTCTTCATACGCCACCATCCATCCAGCGTGTCCCGTGGTGTGCTCACACGCACACATCAAGCCAAGTGCAAGGCCACCCCAGCAGCATCGCTCATGGGACCCCACCGCCCCCAACCCCACCTGCCCCACCCGCCCCACCCACCGCACCAAAAACATAATTCAACCCCGGCTGCTGCTGCTGCTGCTTTACTCAGTCACATGCGAACTACTAGCAGCCGCTAAGTGAAAAGCAACGGGATCGTTACTCAGGGGACACACTCTCTCACGCCGCGAGGCCCTGAGTCATTGATGAAAGTACAGCTACTACTCCTACTGGCAGAGATAACGTACATTTACCATTCACCATTACCTGGTCAGGTATGAAAGTACATACCTGACCAGGGTAATGGTGAATGGATTGCATTTATCAAAGTGCTTTACATTGCCTCATCATTCTCACCCCTCTCTAATACACACATCCACTCACAATTGGCAGTCGTCAACACACTGCAACAGGGCAACAGACCAGCCTGGTCAGGGACCAGTCTACAGTTTTGGGTTAGTGTCTTCGCTCTGGGGACCACCAGGACAAGAGCCATAGATCGAACCAGGCAACCCAGACGTTCGTGCCTCCTGAGCCACTGCCACCCACACACTAACTCCTACTCGAATCAGAATCACACATTTACCTAGAATAGTCTCCAACACACAAGGAATTCTGGACCCTTGTTCTTGGCTCTTATGGTCTAACGGTACTTATGTACTCTCGGTTTTGTAGTCCACCGGTCCGACACAAAAGATGTATAAAGCATGGTTTCTTCCCGCACGTCTCACCTTGAAAACTAGCTGCTGGGGAGACTGTACATACAGTCAGCGATCTTAAATACAGCAGCTATCGATCAACGATCTCTCTAACTTTTAGTCCTATACACAATGCATCTACTTTTCTGAGTCTATTAGGCATATTTCATCTCTTTATTATTTGCGCATGAGAGGGGCACTTTGTTCAAGCATGAAGAATCACTTTCTATATTTTTAGCGTTTTTTAAAGTGAGACTCCGAGGCGCTGGGCAGTCTGCGGCCGCGCACGTGACAAGCCACCAAAAGCGGCGATGGACTTGGGGTGGCGCAGTGAAGGGTGGGGCGCCCTGGGTGTTGGTGTTAGGCGGGGGTGATGGGGCGGAGAGAGGAGGGAAAAGGGGTCGTGTTTTGCTTAGCTTTGATGTCGAGTCAAACGAAGCTGGGATGTGCTGTGTGTGTGGTGTGGGGGTGGGGGGGGTGGCGGCAAGCGGCCCCTATGTTTGCACTCTCTTACCCACAATGCCCATCTCCACCTTCTGCCGCCCGGCCTCCTCTGCTCCAGCCTTTCATTCACGTGCACAAAGGCGCTCGGCTGCGGTGAAATGCCTGTTGACCGTTCCAAGCGGTCGGCCGGGCGACCCCCGTCTGCGATGGGTTTTGGGGTGTGGGGGGGGGGTGATGGGAGGGGGGGGAGAAGGAGGCTAGAATAGATCTGCGATGAAGGTTAATCATAATTGACGTATGGGGAGTACCGAACGTGCGGGAATATCACTGTAATTGTGCATGTTTTTTGATTTGCTGCTTAACGGTCGGTCGTTTAAATACGAGCCAGTAGGGTTTGGCGGGGGGGGGAGGAGAGAGAGAGAGAGAGAGAGAGAGAGAGGAGGGGAGAGAGAGAGAGAGAGAGTGGGATGGACGAGATGATCTGGGATGAATGGTTTATGGTGTATTGGTGAGGAGAAGCCGACTGTTGCAGGACTCTGATCATGCATCACCCATGCGGCAGTGAGGCGGTGATTAAGATTTCTTGCTGGCGTCAGTGCTCTCCTATAGGTTCTCTCCGTCTCCCTCGCTGCTGAATAGCGTAGCATAGCAGCACGTGACTGAGCAGACTTTAATTAACGTTGACACCATCCGGGGTTAATGGCATTCATGTAAATGCAGAGATGACGGCTGATGTTAATTCAAAGCGAGTTGGGCAAATCAAAATGTGTATATGCATATGTTACACGGCAGAACCTAAATACATTGGGATTAAGATAAAGTACTTTATTCATTTCAAACTGGAAATTCAGGAAAGATTAGTGGTAGCTATGTATTTGTGTGTGTGTATATGAGTCCAGATCGAGTCATTGATGAATTGAGTCTTAGTATTAAAATGATGAGTAGTGAAAACAAAAAGGTAACTATTTGCAATTTCCAATACAGCTTGGGT
>PIJE02000108.1:17802-25302 GCA_002895965.2 Coryphaenoides rupestris | reverse complement strand
GAATCATTGGATCATAAAACAAATCAATATGTGTAGTATTGCATATTTCCCTGAGTGATATCAGAGTAAAAACATATGCAGGCTTTGAATCCAAATTAAATATTAAAAAGGCATCAATATGCATGTTAACCTTGCTGTTTTTGCACATGCATATTATATACAGTAGATATTTCACATTTGCTAGTAAATAGATGCCAAAAATTGAAGATAAGCAAAAAAAAATTGTGGATACAATGAGGTCAAACTACTAATTAACAACTTTGTTGTGATGAGTATTGATCAAATGTTAGCAGTATTCCTAAAATGATTCCTTAATGACGAAGTACTTGTTAAATCTATAACCCAACCCAAATAACACACGGATGGATTCATGATACATGACTAAGACTAAATACCAAGTGGACTTATGGGTAAATGAGTCACAATATGCAGATATGCAGTTTTGTATGAGGGGGGAAAAGTAATTACTATTCAATAACGCGTGTAATCCGTTTGTTCTCCAGATGAATGTTATTTCTGGAATATCTCTGAGCTCGAGGCAATGTTGCCTTTTAATAGCTGAACACCCCCCCCCTCCTCCGTCCCTGGTAATCTAACCAGCGTTAGAAATTGATCACTGCACTCGCACCTGTCCCGATTCACCATCATATTACCATGTCTCTCTCTCTCTCTCTCTCTCTCTCTCTCTCTCTCTCTCTCTCTCTCTCTCTCTCTCTCTCCATGCACACACAGGCCCTGGGGTCTCGCCCCCCCCCACCCATCCCTCTGTTTCCAGGCCAACAGCTCTTAAACAAGCCTGTCCTTGTTGAACTGTGACCACTGCACAAAACACACCCTGGGGGTACAACCACAGGGTGGTGTGTGTGTGTGTGTGTGTGTGTGTGTGTTTTTTACCACCCATTTTACGACTACAGAGAGCTGTTATAGAAATGGCCAGAATCTGTTACAATTAGTATCCAAGGACCTTATTGGGAAGCATCTCTGGGTGCTTTCTAGAGCGTATAGGTGCTGCTACTGCTGGGTGAGGCTGTGCACATGGTGGGTGCACGTGTAGCACAGTTATTAGGACCACACACTCCTAGAAGGAATACACCGTGTATATATAGGGCCTTGAGTGCAACACACACACACACACACACACACACACACACACACACACACACACACACACACACACACACACACACATACGAGTGCCACATTAGCTCACGAGGTGGAACAGCCTTTCTTGCAAAGGGGTGTCCACTGGCCAAATGGCTAGTGAATGTACACATTTTACCAGCCACTCAGTAGATTACCAGTGTTTTTTTTGCCTGAGAGAGTGAAGCAAATCTACATTTACATTTACATGTAGGGCATTTGGCAGACACCAGAGTCCAAAGTACATTTGTGGAAAGAGTTAAACAACAATATACCGCTAACGGTTACAATATACCGCTAGCCTCTATAGCCAGCGAGACGCCTTAGAGACTAGCTACCGCTCGCTATACGCTGCCAGGGCCCGAACACCACACACCACACAGCCACACCGCTGAGTGTGTTTTAAATATGTGTGCGCGTGGGCGACTGTAAAGTGAGGCGTTAGCCGTTAAAGCGTCGTGCCTGGAGCTGTGGTGGCAGCGAGGGAGAGGCTGTTCAAAATGCAGTCCATTTTACCGTTTAGTTTATGATGGATGGTGCGCCTGCTGTCCAAAACCTCCGTCTCTCTCTCTCCGTCCCGTCCCTCCGCCACATCTATCTGTGCACTTTGCATAACTAAGCAATCCCCACCCCCCCCGCCCCGCCCGCCTCGCTCCACCCCGCTAACCGAATCAAGCGTCCCGCAGATGCATTTTTTGTATTAAAAAGGTACGAAATTTCACAAAGACAGGGACATTTGTTTTAGGCAAATCCTATTAAAAAAAAGCAGACTCCTCGTTGGCCCGGCCGTCTGCTAGGCGCCAGCATCAAGGCCAATAACAACAGAACTGTGATATCATGCACTGACGCTGTCACACACACACACACACACACACGCACACACACACACACACACACACACACACACACACACACACACACACACACACACACACACACACACACACACACACACACACACACACACTGTGTCACTGTGTGTGTAGATGGAGCGAGCGGGCTGACTTATTCCAGACATAATGGAACACAGAGATTGTATACGAGACGTTTTTGGATGTCTCTGTTCCTCGTCTTCATATCTTTCCCTCCTTCCTCTCCGTTTGTTGTGATCCATCTTCCCCACACCGCCCTCCATCACGCAACACATAATACACTGCCTTTAGGACGTGTGTGTGTGTGTGTGTGTGTTGTGTATAGACCTAAGTGTGTATGTGAATGTATGCACAAGATGGTGTCAAAGCTTTTGCCCAGGCACATGTAGGCCTGTATGTGTGTGTGTGTGTGTGTGTGTGTGTGTGTGTGTCATCCCATACCTGGTTATTTCCCCTGTGTGTGTGCTTGCGTGTCACACGAGTATAGCGTTGCCGGTGGCTCTCTTGGCCTTAAGCGGCCCTGGGCTCAGACCCTCCATTCCATCACTCAGCGTTCTCATCTCTCGGCCCACCCTCAGGCACCCTTACCGGCCCACGGTCCCCCTGCCCGCCTGGGGAGGCCCACGCTACCCGCTCCCCAGGCCCCACACACCGGGCCCTTGCTTGACCAGGGGATAGGGGGGTGGGGGGGGAGATGTGCTGGTGGGAGGTGGATGCACACACACACACACACACACACACCCACACACAAAGACAGCAGCAGGGGTTCGCTCCCAGCGGCTGCGGTGAAAGGCGGGGTGAGTGGAGGGGAGGGGGTCTAGGGGTGGGAGAGAGGGGAGGAGAGCGAAGGAGGGGTCTAATAGGCATAACTAAAGCACTGCTAATGATAGGATCATCTCTGTGTGTGTGTGTGTGTGTGTGTGTGTGTGTGTGTGTGTGTGTGTGTGTGTGTGTGTGTGTGTGTGTGTGAGTGAAGGGGGGGGGTTCAGCGTGTGTGTGTGTGAGAGAGAGAAAAGAGGGAGCAACAGAGGAGCTGTGAAGTGTCGTTAGGGTTGATCCTGTTATAAAGTGCTGTGGCCCAGAGGGTTGGCCTGATATTAAAGCCCTAAATGATGCTATTTATTATGTCCAAGGTGTGTGTGCCTGTCTCTCTCTCTGTGTCTGTGTGTGTGTGTGTGTGTGTGTGTGTGTGTGTGTGTGTGTGTGTGTGTGTGTGTGTGTGTGTGTGTGTGTGTGTGTGTGTGTGTTGTGTGTGTGTGTGTGTGTGTGTGTGTGTGTGTTTCTCTGTGTGTGTGAGCTCATGTTGGTTTATTGCTTTTTTCACTTGATGTGCAGGCGGTGTGTGTGTGTGTGTATTGTTGTGTGGATCAATAGCTCTGAGAGCAGGACAAAATGTAGGTGTATCAATAATCAGCACCTTGATTATTAGTCTCCATGGTTGCCAGAGTAGGAACCCCTCGCTCACCTCCCCTGCGTGCCGCTTATGGATTCCTCTCTGCGAAACAAGTCGTAAGTCGCTCGGAGTGTGTGTGAGCGTGTGCGTGTGTCTTTTAAATATATGGACTGAGGTTGAAAACGCACCTCACGGCGACCAAATAAACAATGTTCAGTCCGACTGTAAGAAAAGTTACGACATAATATACAAGTTGTAATATCGCTGCGTTTCGAGCCTCGTATCCAACGCTACACGCTTTCAATTGAAACACACATCATGGTTGTAACAACCGAGAAAATGATACACATTGGGAAGTATGGCTGCCTACCACTAGAGATCGGTTGTGTCCCGATGTCAACTCTGTACTCGGCGGACTGCGATTGTTAACTATCGTTAAATCGTGAATTAAATTCCATCCTACATCCCCTTTATACATATACTCTACTTGTTGGTGGTGTCTTTAGCGAGACAGAAGGGCCCTTGCTTGTGTGTGGAGGCACGTGTGTCCAGGGGGGCATCAGGGTTAGGACTTTTTGCCGGGTCAGGGCAGAAGGCACTGCTAAGCACCGCCAACTGACAACCCCATCACATCCTCTGACACACACACACACACACACACACACACACACACACACACACACACACACACACACACACACACACACACACACACACACAGACACAGACATAAATGTAATGGAACTACGGGCGCCTGGCACACGCTGCGTCTTATTGACCCCTCGGACCCGTTCCAAGAACATCAATTCCCGTTTTTGTAAAGGATCCACCGGTTTGGCCGTCTTGGTATTGACGTCTCTAACCCCCCTCCCCGCTGGGTGGAAGTGTGTCTTTTATATCTGCTGCCGGGGGACCCCCCCCCCCCCGCCCTGCAGTGTGTATGGGAGGGCCTGAGGGGTCCGTGGGCGTAGATGCGGATCTAAGGGGTTAGGGGGGGGGGCGGGGGTCAGAGTAGCATGTGTAAGGATCGGCACGCGTTGCAGATATGGGGACCCCCGACCCCCCCATACCACCACCCCTGCAGGGCCATTCTAGGGCTACAGCAGTCACAGTGTGAGCTTGTGACCTTTCACCCCTCGCCTGGCGTTCTGCGTCGACTGCTCCACGGAGGCCGTGCTGCCTGCAATCACATGGATAACGTGGGGCATCTGGGAAGGAGAGGAAAACATACTGTTAGGAATACAGCAGGAGCAGGAATTCTCTTGGCCTTGGTTCATTGACTCTTTCAGAGGAACAACTGAAAACTAAATGGGGACATAACAGAAAGTATAAAAGTGAAGTATGTAAAGTTAATGTGTGTGTGTGTGTGTGTGTCCGTGCAGGTGCCAACCCCCTGCAGACCAACGGTTTGGGACACACTCCGCGCTCCTACGCTAAGGAGGGAGAGCTGCACACACTCCTGCAGGAGTGGGAGGGCAAGGTATGACGCGCACACACACACACAGACACACACACACACACCCCAAACGTGCACACACACACACCAAACACGCACACACACTGGCTGGTCTTTTTGACTCAGCGAATTAGCTCAGTGACATCTGTATGCTGATCCTCCTCACACACACACACACACACACACAGTCTCCCAGTGTAAAGTGTGGGGTGGGCGGAGCCTCCTCCTCCCTCAGCAGCCAGCTGTCTCATCACTCAGTGAAGGCTTGTTTTATAGGATAGTGACCATAAGGCTGAATAATGAGTATAAACATGTTATCGTAGTGTTTATACCTCATTTATAACTATCCACACTTTTTTTTGTGTTTTAAATAAGGCTCTGCCTAGCGATTTATTTAAATGTTTTTTATTTTCTTTAATATGGCATTTTAATAGTATGTTTTATTTTTAAACGTCGAGAGAAATAGCATGCATGATACATGATGCTCTTAATTCAATTTGTATAACCCGTATAAGATGTAGATCTAAATTCCCCTTGTATATTAACATAAGCATAACATACAGAACATATAAAGAGCCCATCCTGCATTGATCTCCACTAAATCTATTACGGTCCCTTGGTTCTGTATCATGAGGTCATTTGGTCCAGTCTGACGCTCGTCGCCGCTCAATGGGCTGTGGGCTGTTGTTGTCGTTGTGGCCAGAATACATCCGGAAGCAGGGAATCGAAAACAACTAACAGACCCACCCCCGCCACCCACACACCCACCCACCCACACACACACGTCAGACACACACACACACACGTCAGACACACACACACGTCAGACACACACACGTGTCAGACACACGCGCGCAGACACACGCACACACACGTCACTCCAAAGCCGTCAGACGGATCTCCTCCTCGGGCCGTGTAAGTGTGTCTCAGCTCCATCCACCTGCCTGACAGCGGAGCAGGCCTAAGCAAGATGGAGAGAGAGAATCAAC
The DNA here is from genome assembly GCA_002895965.2 of Coryphaenoides rupestris. Lineage (NCBI taxonomy): Eukaryota > Metazoa > Chordata > Actinopteri > Gadiformes > Macrouridae > Coryphaenoides > Coryphaenoides rupestris. The sequence goes on along the minus strand of PIJE02000108.1, from coordinate 19,452 downwards.
AGACGGCCTCCACTGCTGCAGGGACAATAACAAGAGAAGACGAATGGGAGAGGGACACAGGAGAGTGGAGAGAGAGAGTCAGAGGATGGAGGCAGAGGAGAGAGAGGCAGAGGAGAGAGAGGTGGGGGAGAGTGAGAGAGAGAGAATGCACAGAATCGAGAGAGTGAGAAAGAAAGTAGTTCAGAGGATGAGAGAAACAATTGGACGAGGAGGGTAGAGTGAGAGTAATGTGTATGTGACGAAGAGAGATGGAGAGAGCGAGAGAGAGAGAGAGAGAGAGACACAGAGGGTGAGAAAGGGATGGGTGTGGGACCAGGCGAGACAAAGAGATAAAGAGAGAGAGAGTGTTTTAAAAAAGGGTTAGACGGAGGAAGAGGAAGACAGAGGAGCAGATGGATGCAGGGAGGAGGAGGAGGAGGAGAAGAGCGGCAGATGAAGATGTCAAAAGGACTTCCTGTGTGTTTTCTGTGAAAGTCCCAAAGAAATGTTAACGCAAGAAAGAAAGTTTAATCCTGTTTCACAAAAACAAAGCTAGTGTTAAACGCACATAGGCCTACCTATAATTATTATAATTCATGTTACCGTAACATTATTACTATTCATGTTACCGTAAACGTATTAATATTCTTGTTACCTTAAAAGACATCACTAACGGTAAACTTTTCAGCGTACAATGAGATACAAAGCGCTCGTTGCCTATTAAATGTTGTGTAAAGCCCTCCCGATGCGGTGCAGCCCTTTTTTTGCAGTTCGGAATGAGATCAATAAATCATCGGTGTTGCGGAAGACATCTTTGTTTTCCGACATTAGTCAAGGCAGGGCTAGTCGATCATTCGGGAGCGGCGGCTAATTCGTTTACGCGGGGATTAAGTAAGCGCCGGACTACGATATCGGGGGCCGCCCGCACTCCCAGCGTGTTTACGACGTCTCCTCACGCCGCGCGATATTACAACGCTGCTGCATTTGGAGCGCGGCGAGCAGCAGAGGACGCTGGAATCCGTAGTCCGTGTGACAGGATCCTCCTCCGGCGCCATCACTCATTTATGTTCTGCATATGCTACGTATGCTCCATAATATCGCATCCCCCCGCCCCCCCTCCCATTCCCACTCCAATCGACGGAAGTTTTAGAAACGGGCCGTCATGCCGGCGCGGAGGCAGAGGCATTTGTGAAATGAATAAAGCATGCAAATAATGAGTCTTTTGTGGGGTGGGGGAGGGGGGGAGGGGGGTGAATATGATTTTCTGGAGTGTGTGAATATAATCTGTTACATACTCTCTGTTACAAGTTCTAATGTGTTCCCTCCCTCGTGTATCCATCTCTCTCACTCTCTCTCTCGCCTTCTCTCTCCTCTTTCTCTCTCCCTCCTCTCTCCCTCTCTCTCTCTCTGGAGCGCACGTGAGTGAGTGTGTGTGCGTGCGTGCGTGCGTGTGTGTGTGTGAGCGCACAAGGGAGTGATGCGAGGGGAACGTACCTTTTTGATATCCTTGTGCATGTAACGAGCCACCTGTTTGGCCAACTCGGTCTTCCCTGCAGATAAATCGACACGCAGCGACAATGAGACAGGCAAGCAAGAGAAGGCTTTAATATTTGGAAGAGAGAGAGGAAATAATTTTTGGGTAAAACCGCAGCATTTCGTGCCGATAATATC
>PIJE02000108.1:0-10000 GCA_002895965.2 Coryphaenoides rupestris | reverse complement strand
GGTGTCATCTTGCTCAGGGACACCTCCTACACTCAGCTAGGTGGAGCCCGGGGGTTGGAACCAGCAACCTTCCTTTTGCCAGACAACCACTCTTACCTCCTGAGCTACTGCCGCCAAACTAGTGGGGGGTGTTCTTATAGTACAGAGAACACCGGGTCCAGGTGTTCCCAATCAGGTGTTCCCATCACCGACACCGAGCCTGCTGGATCTCACCAAAACCACAAACACCAAACACAACACAAGACAACAAACAGCCCACAGAGGCGAACACAGGCCGAACTCACAGGCCGTATTCCCATGCACGTCTTCTGCCGTGCTTGACTCACTCCCTGCCCTTACTTCATCCTCCACGTGTACTGCTGCTCCGCTTCCCCCTACTTGTGTAGTGCCTGCACTTTGTTTTTTGTCGTTAAGGTCGCTTTGTTAGATCATACACTTGAAGTGAGTCTGGACCCGTGTAAACAAGAACAAAGCGATGACTTCTGACCACTTTGCTTAACACTCGTCTGCTTCTTCTGATTTGCTGATGCTCTGGTGATTGTTGTGTTGGTTGTTGTCGCATTGTATGTTTGCCGCCCGCGCCAACGGTCGCCACCATTACAGGTGCCAAGGTTCCATCGGCTCCGCGGGCTACGTGGGCCACGAGGAGGGCGGTCAGCTGACCAAGCAGTGAAGGACTTCCCAACGCCGTTGTTGCTGTTTCGACGAGGTGGTACAAGGCCCACCCCGACGTGCTCACCATTATGCTGCAGCTTTTGGACGAGGTGGAGGGAGGGAGGGAGGGATGAGGGAGGAGGGAGAGGAGAGAGAAGAGGAGAGAGACGAGAGGAGAGAGAGAGAGAGAGAGAGAAGAGAAGAGAGAGAGAGAGAGAGAGAGAGAGAGAGAGAGAGAGGAGAGAGAGGACGAGAGAGAGAGAGACAGAGAGGAGAGATGGAGGGAGAGAGAGAGAGAGAGATTCAGGATTGTTGAGATATAGTAAAAGAATCAGTCATCACAAATTAATAGTCAACAACGTTTGACTTGTACACGCACTTTTCCTAAGATACTCAGACAATTCGCAACAACAAGACAAATTACCAGAAATGAAACCAAACCAAAATGTCCAATAAAAGCTTACAGATTCAAACAATTATTAAGAATACATATATTAACGGACAGGAAGACGTGAAGAAATGTAGTTTCCTTTCGTATATCACTAAAGAACTTACATTTACGAGATACATGTCTATCATTGTTTGCTGAGGCAATGGGGTCTCTAGCAGTTCAAAAAACACCCCTACACCCACTGAGACTGTCCCCCTCCCTCCCCTCCACAGGGTCGTCTTGACGGACGGCAAGGGGAAGCACCATCGAAGTGCAAGGACGCCATCTTACCATCATGACGTCAACCGTCGAGCGGAGATCGGCCAGCACGGCCTGCAGCCTGACGGCAGGAGGGCCGAGGGAGCTCAGCGCCAGGAGCTGGCGACAAACCTGAGTGAGAGCACGAACACACAACGCATCACAACACGCACACAACACACACCAACACGTCCCTACTTGTTTCATTCAGACTGCGAAGTTGTCCACTGTGTTCCCGTCACCCATCGGCACCTGCCTCCTTGTTATCATATCTATTGAGTTTTGCTTATTTGCGCAGTCTTATGAAAATGATATAAGGTACTGCTTTGAAACCTGAAAAACTTTGATCATGATGTACTTTCAGCGATTAATTTCTTTCTCTCTTTCGACAAATGTACTATTTGTAAGTTCGCTGTGGATAAAATCGTCTGCCAAATGCCCTACATTTGTAAATGTTATGATAAGAATCATGGCTCATATAGAGATCAAATCGAAATCTGTGTTTCCCCAGATGATGGTCCAGGTAGGGCGATTGATGTTCAAAATCTCCCGAATAGTTCAAGGACTCGGTGATCGTCCCTTCTCAAGGTAAGACCCCCGATCCTCCTTGTCCAATCGACCGACGAGAGATGAAGATGTTCAGTGTTTTGAGTGAATGTCGTTTTTCTCCTCACTTGTCCTAATTGGTCCATAACGCTCCGGGTTTCCGGTTCCGGTTCCAGCCCATTTCCGACGGGACGAGTTCCTGGCGGATCAAATGAGACGCATTACTTCCTTGCCCTTCTGTCATCGGAGCTGCTGCTGCTGGTCAACAAGGTAGCTGCACTCTCTGAAGGCAAGAAGGTGGGTGGGCACTGGGTAGGGGGGGGGGGGGCGTGTATGAGCTTACTGTACGGTTTGGAGGCGATCTTATGGTAATGGGAGCCCTTGGTCTTGTCTTGGACACGGCTGTCTATGTATATTGTGTTTAAGGGACTGAAATTGAATTGGGCCGTGTACGGCTGTGGATTGTCTATTCGGTTGTGGGGTGTGTGTGTGTTTATGTGATGTGTCCGCGTGTTTCTGCATTCGCATTTTCAACTCGGCCACCCGACGGCCATAACCAAAGATTCCCACGAGCCAACCACACGGCAAGTGGTGCCCCTGTGCGTGTTGCAAACAACCACTTAACCCGCGGAGGATTCCCTGCTTCACCCACCCCCTCCAATCACCCCCCCCCCCCCCCCCGCCCGGTGTGGCGGGTCGTGCGCCAGCATCAATGCGGCGTTGCGTGTGTGCTCCTGCGGGACTCACCATAACCGATTAGGTGGTTTTTTAACATGTGAAGCCGCTCGATTCTACATATTATAGTATATGAGTATATTACTATGGATTGCACTGAGCTAGCGTTGGTGTGACTTTCTGCACCAAGCCAAGGTCGCTCCAACTAACCCCCGTTAGAGCATATGATACAACCGTCTCTAACCTAACACCTTAACAAATCTCCTTATGCATTCACTATCTTACGCGTTATTAGCCGATCCACACACACGTCGCGCCTCTGGAGCTATAGCTCAGATCTCAACTCGCCCTCACAGGCTCTCGCGTCTCGCACCCCCCGCCTCGCGCTCTACGTCTTTCGCGCTCTCTGCGTTCGGCGCGTGTTCAGCGATCGAAGAATCGGTTCAGGTATTATAGTATTAGCTTTGGCAGATGTTGATGTCTGATGTACGGCTCAGCATGCTGCCTTTAGAATTCATATGATGTGAATGATTATTAATGCGGTCATGTTGTAGCCGTTGCCGGTATGTTATCGTACGCGGTCGCCCGATGAGACTGCTGTGTTAAAGTGGTACTGCTGTACTTCAGTTTGCTCTCATGTAGTTGCATAGACCATTATTGGCTCACGGGTAGTGCGGGAGTCTATAAGTTAAAAGTATGTTCAATATCAAAGCAAGCGTTAGAGGGGATGGATGGTGCGGTTAGGGTTAGAAGTCTTAGGTTGGTTTAGGTTCACGGTAGCGACGTTGAGTTTCTATTATGAGTAGGTTAAGGGTGTGTTAGGTGTAGTTCCAGTGCGTTGTGTGACAATGGTACAATCATCCCCATCTAGATGTAATATCCGATGCTCATTAGTGTTGTTGGCGTTCTCTCACCAACGCGTGTCGCGAATCAAATTCAACACTCAGTCAAGATGAGGACATACGATCACTAGATAATAATAATGACCTGATACGCCTCGGTACATATCGTTAATCAAATATATGATGTTCGTCATCTCATAGAGGGTAAGTAAAAACACAGGCTCGACCCCTGAATTACAGACTCATAGAAAAAAATACCAAATAGTGTTCAGACATTTTAAAGTATTTGCAGTCAAAGCTAGTGCTCGAGGCGGCTAAGTGTAAGCCACGTGCAATGCTGATCGAAGTTGAAGCTAGTTGAGAGTATGGCACAAATCGGCGTCGCGATAGACTGTCGTATGGTAGTAGCTAGCGGTCGCATACACTGCTTCTTTCGGCATACGCGGTTCGTGTCCTATTGTGCTGGTGTGGTGGTGTGGCACACACTCGGCACAACACACACACACCACACACGATCACAAATCGCTCGCATGCTGATCACGCTAGTCTACATAACTTCTCTAGCACACTGCCTCGACGCGAAACACAACACACTGGCAATCTAGAGATGATGTAGCTTGTGCTGTGTCAGCTCCTAGCATCATATGTGTATCACTCACACACAATGCACCTAACACTTATAAACAAAAGACACCACTCTCACACACACACACACACACACACCACACATATGTGCATTTACGCTGTCTCACTACCACCTCTCTCACACACGACAATCTCACACACGGTTAGTGTGTGTGCTGTCTCTCTTTTCTCATCCGTGCACACACACACACATTCCTCACACACACACACGCACAAACTACTCAACACACTTGGTTGATTTGTTTTTTCTTTGTTGTGTGTTTCCTCATTTTGCCGCTCATGTAGTCTTTGCTGTGTGTGTTAGCTTATACTGTCTCACACACTACACACACACCAACCACACACACATTCAACAACACACAGAACACACACACGACACACACCCTGCTTGTAGCTCGTGTGTGTCTGTGCGCTTCCTTGCTAGGCGAAGCTAGCAGCCGTCAACGGCAATTCATCTGCTGTGGAACCGCCCGTTTCTGACCTAGCTGGCTGGGGCAACTACACACTTTCTGCACTACGCGGAGCACGCTCATACACCGACGGGGTACTGGCACACACACACACACACACACAGAAACACACACCACACACACACACACACACACACACACACACACACACAACACACACACGACACACACACACCTAACAACAGCACACCACCCACACACACGCTCATGCCAACTGTGGACAATAGGTACTAGAGGAAATTTATGTTTGTGCTTGATTGCAAGTTCAATATGCGGAAAAACCTTTATTTAGGGTTTTCTTTGATTGCAGGACAGAACACTGACAATTCACCACTCTTATTTTTTGTATTTTTTATTTGTTTTAATACTTTTTACTTTCTTTTATAAATGGGTAAGACCCCACCAATTTCTAGCTGGAGAACCTAACCCGCTGATGTGAGTCGTAGAGGTTGTAGTAAATCGGTGACACGTGTTGTGTGTGTCGTGCACAGAAGCAAGGTGTCGAGGGTGATTTGGTTGTCAACATCGCTCCGACTGGTCTAGCTCCACGAGGTGTAGCGTTAGGTGTGGAGCTATGGGGTGGTGCAGGCTGGCGCTAGGCTGGCGCCTAGGGTGGAGCTAGCGGTGCGTGTGATGTAGTGCTGTGCGCTAGATGTTGTGTGTGAGCTAGTGGGTGTGCTAGGGGGGGTGGCGCGTAGGTGCTGGTTGGGGGGGGGGTGGAGAGAGACATCCCGTACGAGCTGAGAACAAACGGACCGTCTCTTGTCGGTGTTTCTTTCTTTTCGCTTTGCTCTCGCTTGTTCGCAGCGTCCTTAATTAGTACATATTACAAACCCATCTGGCAAGAGAGCTACGTTTGTACTGTATAAGCTAGAGCTCAGAGAAACTTGCTTGTATTTTCTTGCGTAGAACTGTCGCTCCGCCCGTATCCACCGGTGTAAAGGATACTCTCTGCATGATACGTTGATCACGGCAAACCACGTATAACCACTATGATTTTCTCATGCCACTTCAACGACTATTAGCGGCACAGCACGCGCAGGTTATAGCGACTAAGATTGAGTAGTAGAGGGGAAGTCTAAGAATAGACAGAGAAGTGTTTCACATGCGGCACACCGCGAGCAGAAGCAGAATAGTTCACGATGCCGAGGATTGAGTTATCCTCCGTAGCAGAGTTTCGAGTGCAGAGCTGGGGAGGAGAAGTGGCAGCGACGGCAGACCAGTTTGTTGTGTTTATCTTATACCACTAGCCGCCGCGTGACGATTTGCAGGAGCTTCCGTAGCTCACAGAAGGGACCATGAACACGCCTTGCGGAATAAAAGTGATAAAAGTCAAAGTAACCCTGTTGTGCCAAGATCTAGAGGAGTCGGAGGATGAGGACCAGCTCGGACTCCAGCCTGCGTCTAGAGTTATATGCGTACGCGCCCCTTGTCTGAGAGGAGCTCCGGCGCACCCTTCCACCCTGGATCAACTCCGACCGCAGTTAACCACCCACACATCGTGTCGCTCTTGAATGCACTAGATTATAACGTACCGCATCAGGACACACACACACACTCAATAGTACTATACATATTGACACTATTACTATACACTACACATGCATCACATCACTATGATTATCAGTCAACATGCTGTGATCAACCACACATATATATGATCATCACAATACATAATAATATCTTTTCTTCATCAATCATCTCCCATGGATATCCAAAAAGGAGGAAATGCGACGGGAGGAGTTATAGTCTTTGGAAGACTCGATACGCTGAGTGTTGGAAAGAACCTTATCTATCTCTTGATATTTCGGTCAGTCGTTACCAGCTTCTCGTCTCTGTCGCTTTGATTAATCTCGATGTCTTAGCCTGGTGTCTAGTGATAGATCACCTGTCTGACGGTTGTGTTTCCACGTGTGACCGACTCTGTGATGTGCGGTCTTTTCTAGTAACAACTCAAGAGCATTATTACGGATTACAAGTTAGAATATTAATACGCCTCACAGCTGGTTGCTTCCGTCTACGCTCTGCAGACCTTGTCTGCAGACACCAGGCGACAATGCGAAAGCAATGGACTTCCATACTGTAGCCAAGAGTCACTGGGGTTGGACAGCAAACCGGCTCAGTTTTGAGATCGGTTCACACAATCGGTTGTTCGGGCAGATTTTACGTATCGACGTCTCGTAGAGCAACAATGCCGACAAAGTATTGATTGATTGTGGTATTTAATGAGCCTGATGTTTATTCTGACAACATATAGGCATATCATGCTATTTTGTGTTATGTTTTGTGGCAGTTGTCTCGTGTGTTGAGGCGTTTGTTGTGTTAGTGTTTATAAGCACTCATGTGTGATGTGTGTGTGTGTGCTGTTTGTGGTGAACATTGTAAGTTGTGTAGGAAATGATATCACTCAGATCTTCGAGCAAAGTTTAATGCTGTAGTGCCTGAGGATAAGAGAAATAGCTAGATGTGATGAATAGAGGAAGTATTATGCTTCATGAGTATTAAAAAGGTTGTCAGTCTGTACAAAACTAAACTAAAGGCATGTGTCCTTAGAAGAAGAAATTATATTCCTGTTAGTGTTGTTGAATTATGCTTCAGTTCTTTACGTTTTTCGAATGTGCTTGTTGAAATCTTATGTGATTGCCAGCCATTTTTTTTAAGTTATGGACTCGGTGTGTTCATGACTTTTGCACATTTGTCTGTGTGGAGAGAATGTATCAATATCAACTGTAGATGGGTATGATGGTGGGGTGTAGATGGTGTGTTGAGTTGTGTGTGTTGTGTGTGGGTAGGGTGTTGTGTGTTTAGTGGGTTATGGAGGATGTTGTTGTCTTTTAAATGTCTCAGGAGCGATGATGACACTAGTCTGTGTGCTTAACTGTATTGAATGTCGGCGCTAACGTCCCTGCTCTGTGAATTGTTTTGCCCGTTGTGTGTCGAATGTTCGCTGCTATGTGTGTGTGTGTTCTGTTTCTGTTGCTCTGCTCGATAGTGTGGCGAACGGTTTCGTCGGTGCTTGATGGTAGTAGTAGTATATTTCATAATGTGGCTATCGTCTAAGAGATAAATGTGTGTTGCTGCTTAGAGCGTATTTGTGTAGTGTGTGTGGGACATAACCGGGCGGGGGGTAGGGCGGCCATTTTCCCGTGTGTGTGGTGTCGTTTAGTGAGTATTGCCTGCCGTACTATAGATTGTTGTGTAAATAAAGTCGCTCTGGTTTGAAATGACATGGTCATGTGGCCTCTTGTTCTTTGCTGCTGTCGCTTGCTCGCTCGCTTACGACGGGTGATGTGCTGTGATAGAGTGATGTAGATGTGAGGATGTGACTGTGTGTGTGGTTTGTGTGTAACGGCACGCGGCAGGTCGTGGTGAATCGGATGATGATTGATTGGCCGTCGCTCGTGTTTGACTGTATGTGCGTCTGGTTCGGGGGCGGGATTGCGAGCTCCGGGTGGGATCACGACAACCGAATCCACTTATTGTTCTACCTGTGATTTGATTGCACGTGTAGTCGAGTCAGCTAGAAGATTGCTCTGTCGATGTCTCCGGTTGTTCAGAGTGTGTGTGTTGAGGTGTGTGTGTGTGTGTGTGTTCAGGGTTGTGGGCAGTGTGGTGTTGTGTGTCGCCAGAACAATTGTGTGTGTCGGTTATTTGTGTCTGCAGGAGCATGAAATGTCTTGGCTGTTGATTGCTGTTGACGTCCATGCGAGGATGTATAGCGCAGTTCGTGCACGCGAGCACACGCACGACAAAGGATACGACCCAGGTGCAGTCTAGACTCATTTACGTCGTGGCTAGTTGGAGGATCTTCAGCATGCATCGGGAAAGACATGCACCCTCTCCATTATCGACTGTGCCTGCTGCACTGGACCCCTCCTTACCAACACACATACGACTCACATTCACACAGCAACACACACACACAGCCATCCTTGCTCGTGAGCTCACTACATAACTCATAGCGAGTCATATCGCTCAACAGTTCGAGTCTACAAGTTTTAAACATAAATGTCATTCGCTCTATACCAAGTGTTGTCCCTGATTCTAAATGTGCTTGACGTTGACCTTATGTAGACAATAAAGTCGATTTCTCTATCAGTCTATAAGTCACCGATACGTGTCGGACTAAATTCCTATCAGTCATCCTAAGGACGTGGAAGTTAATCGATCCTTGTTGTGTATATATGTAGTTCGTGTGTGTGTGCTTCGCTAACACTTAGGGAACTAGGAGCGCACGCGCTATAGGATGGCTCTGGTCCGGACGGCAGCAGGGTGGATGTCCGTGGATGTAAGTGACGATCAATAAGAGTTCTTCTACCATATTTCTGGCATATCTGTGGATTCAGCCTTATTACATGTTAGCAACACCAGTCTCAATTGCTCTGTTGATGATGTAATCATTATGGAGCAGGCAGTTGTAAGTAGTTGTTGAGCTGCGGGTAAGTGGGTTGGAGGTAGTGGACCACAGCGGTGGAAGCGTTCTTTCTTCTAACTGTACTCCATCTGATCCTCTCGTGGCCTGTTGCTAGTCAAACAGCGCGAGACAGTCCAGGCTTTGGCGAGTGGGACCGCAACACACAACGTGCACAGCACAAACAACACACACCAACAAAAGGCCGGATACAATCCGCAGCAGCCCTGTGTTGCGTCGTTCTGATGTAGGTTGGTGTTATGATCGGCTTTGTATGTGCTGATGCCTGTATGAGGTGAGTGGTTCCTTAGAGGTGATTGCCTTCGTGGATGTGTCCAGGCGTGCACTATGTATGTGTGATGTCTCGACCAGTGATGTCGTGTTTGTAGACGTTGCGGTGTGTATCCCTTTCCCGTCCTGAGGAAGCGAGAGAGAAGTGAGCAGGCGCGCGCGAGGGGGTTCTGTTCTTAGTCTTTGGAGTTGGTGTGGGTACTCCTATCTTTCTGATGCTGCCGCTGAGTTCTTGTACCCTGTATAGTTATGGAGATAGAAAGAAACACAAACAAGCTGCCTCATTCACCGTTTATTTATGCTCTAGGATCTCGCATTTGTGTTTTCTACTTGTTTACTACCACTACCATCTTCTTCTCTATCTCTCTGGGTTTGTCTTCGATCTCGCACACCTACTCACTCTCGCCGGGCTATCCAATACAATCCTGGTCCATGCTCTTCGCCTGTAGAACACTCAGCTATACTGTCATTTGTACCTCCTCACTGCTCCATTCCTCTCCAGCCCATCCAGTATGCTTGGCCCTTGACGTTGCCTCTCTAGTGGCCTCTCAGAAGGAGGCCATACTCGTCTCGTTGTTCCTTGCTCTCAGCAATAGGTTTTCTTTCTTCTTGGTGTCACCGCGCGCCAATACCTGCTACCGATTGTTCAGTTGGGTATGCAGTACAATACACAAGAAACTACACACCACGCCTCCGCTGAAAACTAGAGATTCTTTGCGGCTGCTATGCTCGCTAGAGTGCATAGTGCGTCTTAATGAGGTGGCTCAATCTTCTCTCT
>PIJE02000107.1:704372-743527 GCA_002895965.2 Coryphaenoides rupestris | reverse complement strand
CAGGTTGGTTTTATAAGTTGATGTCTGTCTCAGGCACCAGCTGTCATGATATTTACTGGACTAGTTGTGTCTATACTGGTACACTGTATATTTACTGGACTAGTTGTGTCTATACTGGTGCACTGTATATTTACTGGACTAGTTGTGTCTATACTGGTACACTGTATATTTACTGGACTAGTTGTGTCTATACTGGTACACTGTATATTTACTGGACTAGTTGTGTCTATACTGGTACACTGTATATTTACTGGACTAGTTGTGTCTATACTGGTACACTGTATATTTACTGGACTAGTTGTGTCTATACTGGTACACTGTATATTTACTGGACTAGTTGTGTCTATACTGGTGCACTGTATATTTACTGGACTAGTTGTGTCTATACTGGTACACTGTATATTTACTGGACTAGTTGTGTCTATACTGGTACACTGTATATTTACTGGACTAGTTGTGTCTATACTGGTGCACTGTATATTTACTGGACTAGTTGTGTCTATACTGGTGCACTGCCAGAGCTAAATCAAACGGACCATCATTAACGTTATGACTATTAATGGTCTATTAAGTAACTTGAGAAAACATTGCGTGTCTTACCGTCACGTCCCGAAATGTATTCCCTGGTAGGAAAGGCAATCCATGGCGAGCATGAATGGACATTGTCAATTAATGGAAATTAAAAATCAATTAAGAAAAGAAGTAAGTTGTGTTCGGTCCCGGGACACTTTGTGTTTCCGCTGACCACTGACAACGACCACCGTGCGTGTCTGGTATCCATGGAAACATCGCCCTAGCAACCATCGCGTTTATGGCGGTCAGTACGGCAGCTGATTCTACCGTGTGGCCACCAGGGGGCAGACATATGCAGTTTATAGACAGGTACTGTACTGCATGTATAGAAGTGGCTTCACCTTATTGAGGAGACCTGGGATCAAAGGTACAGAGATGCTGCAGTCTGTGAAGTATTTCCTAGCATTATTAAATAGTTTATATTTATGGATACATATAATGTGCCAGATTCATTCTTATTGTAACATAAATACAGTCGGAGGATGTGGATTATTCACACTGATTTGATTGATGTGTTTATTTGACTGATCTCAGAATGAAAGATGAATTGCGTCTATGATCTATTTCCAGCCAGACTGGGGTGAATCCCAGGTTCTTCTGGGACAGCAAGTCCCTACAACTGTTCACTAAATCCACGCACTCCACAACTACCTTAAGACAGCCCCACGGGACCCACCAAGCACCCCACTGACTGACTATATTACCTCCAATGTATTACTGTAATTACATGCAATGAATCACCCAACTCATTCACTAATTACACTAACAGTATGCCACGTCCCAATTGGATTCCTACAATCACACCACCTCCAGTAAAGCTGCAGCTATGATCAGACAAGAACACAAAGGTTCAGCACTTTTGTGTTTTTAACCATGGACAAGCAGGTATGTCTAAAGCCACCTTGTAGGGCCTTCAACTATCTTCAAAGCACCTTTGTCACCATATCCTCCAAAATAATCTATGTTTCCTGCATTCTGTAAATATATAATCAATAAAGTAGCTAATTTATCCTAATAAAAACAACAACCCTATAGGGTGTCCATGTAAACAATTACATAGCATAAATCACATTTATTGTATGTACACTTTAGTAGAAAACTAACCAATAGGCATACGGCAGATGGTAGAATAATTTATAAGTGTAATGGTGTGCACATTTCTGATTCGCAACGGTTAAGATACTGGACGGATGTAGACAGGTTGACATTTTAAATATAGGCTACTATATTTGACCAAATATCTGGCTGTCCACCATGTCTATAACCAGACATGTCTATAAATTATAGGCTTGAACGATATATGATAAGGCTCAGTTTGCAATGATGAGGAAATCTTTTGCAAAACAAATTTGACCATAAATGAAGGTTTACAGTTGCACAGGTTAAGACAGGAAATGTGCATTCAACCATTTGGCCACCAGAGGGCAAACATTTATAATTTATCCATAAAACTGCAACAGATCATAACCATCCTCCTAACCCTATGCTGACAAACAGGACAACTGGTTATTATTTGTAATCAGTTTATTTCCAAACAGGAGTCATATTTGGTCTCACATAGCTATTCTCATTCATTAAGAAACTATTTGAGTAAATCCCTAAAATGGCATTTGAGAATGACAGAGAGCTATGTGTTCCTCTACCTTTCAGTCAGAAAAAGTAAAAAATTCCACATTGTTTATTGCAAAATATAACGATTTCAATGGTTGTATCGATGGCAGCATATGAACAGCATTGAAACAGTACTGGATCAAGAATAGCTTATATTAAACTGGCAACATGAATTCAGAGACCACATGTTGTGGGTCCACCTCTTAAAAATACTACTCTTTTAATTTTTAAGAATCTATTCAAGAAGCCGCCTGTCTAGAGTAACAACTCAATATATTGCATAGCTCTGGGATACAAACTTGTATTTACTTTTCGAGAAGAGAGGGCAGTGGAGTACAAAAAATAATAATCCTATTGTTTTTTCCATTAACTCTTCTAACTAGTCTCTCTTGAGGACCACAATAATCCTATTTGTAGCTGCGCACACATTTGGCATGATCTGGTTCTGTACACACCAGACTGGCTTTTAAGTGCAATATGTTCCATGGAGCCTATCAATGCGTATCTAACTGCACATGCCCAAATTAGCCGGCACAAACAACCGTGAATGAGAGTATAGCATCTACACAGGCGTTACGCAGCCTGTTCCATGATGATTCTAGTGATGGTACTGCTATTCAACACGTTGAACACATACAAAAATAAATCACCAAGCCTCTTTGAGGCTGTTATCATGTTGATTTTCCGTTTCTTTTTTTTAATGCTAATACAACTGTTGCAAATGGACCGATTCCCTCGTAGGAAGCACATACACAAACCAACCACACGCAGAAACACTAAGGGCTCGCATCCCTGAGGGGCCACACCACTTGTTGCCAGAGTATAAAAATATCTCAGAATAATTCATATTCAAATTGAAAAAACAAAACCAGTAAATATACAGTGCACCAGTATAGACACAACTAGTCCAGTAAATATACAGTGAACCAGTAGAGACACAACTAGTCCTGTAAATACACAGTGCACCAGTATAGACACAACAAGTCCAGTAAATATACTGTGAACCAGTAGAGACACGAGTCCTGTAAATATACAGTGCATGAGTATAGACACAATTAGTCCTGTAAATACACAGTGCACCAGTAGAGACACAACAAGTCCAGTAAATATACTGTGAACCAGTAGAGACACAACTAGTCCAGTAAATATACAGTGCACCAGTATAGACACAACTAGTCCAGTAAATATACAGTGCACCAGTATAGACACAACTAGTCCAGTAAATATACAGTGCACCAGTATAGTGTGCACTGTATATTTACAGGACTAGTTGTGTTACAAACCCACCAAGTGATTGCAATAATAGTAACATACATGTACTGTATAATAAACATGCTCTCAATTGCTATTTGACTCGCATGTTCAGTGGGGTTGCTGGTCAAGGGTTTGAGAGGTTAATAATTAAGTTTAAAATGTTCAGTTATATGGTTGTCCTGTGGGCATTGCAGCCTCACCCAGCCCTGGACTCTAATCTGCCTTACTGGGCCAGGTGAGGCAGCTTAAACCAGCCACCCACCACACACACTCCATAAAGGCAAGGGTCAACTGTGTCATAAAATATGAAATATGAAATGGAATATGGATAAAATAACACGAGTCCCGATGGGTAATAGTCTTAAGAGCAAGATCCTCCAAAAGTTTTTAAAAGTATGAGTTACTACATATACAATTAATGTCTAATAATGTAGTTATTTGATTCTCTATCACAAAAGATAATGTATACAAGCCAATCTGTATGAGTAGGCATGTATGCCGTGTGACAACGGCACTTCAATGTATTGACAACGGCACTCAGTATGTCGACACAAATCCAGTCACTGTCACATAAAAGGATGAAACTAAAACCACAACAGAAAATAAAGTACAACACTTGTCCTGCGTTGCACTTCTTGTGTGCGGCGTGTGTGCGCGCCCGACCCTGACTCTAAATGCCTCATATGCACACGAAAGCAGTATGTTGGGTCGGGTCCCCCGGCGTGTGTTAATGTGACTCTGAGAGGCTGTAGGACGGCTGGTGCTGAGAGAGCAGCTTCTACCGTATACCCCGGCTCACCGGATGGCAGATGACTTTGATGTGGCTTACAACTCCCCACGGATGGGCCTCCGCTCAGGCCCCACGGCAACACGTCGCCGTTAAAGATACCATGAAACGGAACACTGACTTTTTTTACCTTGTCAGCTCAAAACCCTCAGAACCACGGAACCCGTCCTTGTGATTGGCAGATCAGGCTTCATCCGTCCACGGATCAAATAGCTAACTCTGTCACAGGGCCCTTTTGAGTGACTGAAAACGCTGTGTTGTCCTATATTTCATTTCTAGGAAAGGCATCTTAAGAGGGCAGTGGTTTGTATGTAAAAAAAACATGCTATCTTCATGGGCTAGGAGAAGGATTAGAGCTCCCAGGTTGCCTGCCGTGTTCTCCAGCCGCGCCCCCCTGGGGACGTGTCAGGTGTCTTGCTCACTGGTCTCATCTGACGAGCCTATTGCTGTTCTGCAGAGTTAAACGCTCACTCGCGCGACACTCGTTTGTGCGTGTGTGTCTCTCTCTCTTGTTCTACCTCTGGGTCTCTGTCTCTCTCTCTCCCTCTCTGTCTCTCTCTCTGTCTCTCTCTCTCCCTCTCTCTCTCTCCCTCTCTCTGTCTCCCTCTCTCTCTTAATGTGAATATAGAAACACATTTCTTGCGCAAACGGCTTTCCTCCAGGAAACGGAAAGTAAACAACGACAGCAACGAAGCAGAAGCACCAACAGATGGATGAATTGATTGCTCATTCGTTGTCTTTTTTTTTTGGTCTTGCTGGCTGTGATGTATTTTAATGCTAATTCTAGTTCTGCTTCTTATTCCTGTCCTCTACTCTTCTTCCTCTTCTCACATATGAGAAAGAACATTTGAGATGCATGCAAATCACCTCATTATTGCCATGTTTCATGTCTGCTTCTGCTTTTTCTCATGTCCTGATGTTTCTTCCCCTTGCCTCTCTCTTGATTAGACTCGATGGATTCTCTCGGCAAGGTTGTTGACATAATAAAACATGTATACAATATATAATAAATAAAAGACAAACAATAGAGCGCAATATGAAACAATATAAACCTGTGCCAATATTGAAGGGGACATTGGCACTCGTCGTTGATGTTCTTTTCTTTATTAATAACTGGAAATGTGTCGTTCGGAAAGGGGTCGCTGCTGGCAGCTTTCTCGGGAACCGGTCACCCACACGACCCACACACTCGACTCTTCCTTGTGTCCTCGGCAACACACCAGCCGAGTGTGAAGTTCATCGGATGAACAGTTGTCAAGAAATGCCTTCCATTATAGTAAATATATATAATATAAATCATTATCAATCAAATGTGAAATCATTTAACTCTTCCTTCTCTCCTTCTTTCTTTGTACCCAAAAAGAAAGACGGTTTAATAAAGGAAATTGAAAGGGTGGAGGATAGCATGTCTTCTTAAAGGAGTCCTATTTTACCACCAGGTGTGAGTGGGATTAAAACATTGTCATTGTGACAAAGTGACATCACAAGTGGCAGTGTCTGCCCACATGTATTAGATCCGTCTACCAGCCTACCCAGTGAACTGTACCAACTGGTAAACTGATCTAGTCAACATACTGTATATCTAGGTGGACTCTTCATCATGACAATTTTAGTCACATGACAATTTTGAAACGGCTTGTACTGGCTAATCACGGCCACACCTGGTGGTATAATAGGGCCCCTTTAAAGCTGACAGGGTGTCTGCTTGGAGGATGAGGGAGAGACTTTCAGGAGGGGCTGCACTTGTACAGTATGTATTGTATTGTTTATTGCACACTTTGCTGGATATGTGATGCATGCTAAGCATGTCAAATTGGATTACATTGAATTAATGTTTCTGTGTGGATTTTTGTATGTGTGTGTGTGTGTATGTGTGGTGTGTGTGTGTGTGTGTTTGTGTGTCAGGCTCAGAGATGCTGGAGGCCCAGTGCCAGAGGTTCGAGGTGAGGAGTGCAGATGGAGGCAGGGTCCTCTTCTCAGCCGACGAGCACGAGATCAGCATCGGTACGGAGAAGCTCCGAGTCACAGGTAGACACACACACACACACACCACACACACGCACGCACGCACACGCACACACACACACACACTAATGTAGTCTGGTTACATAATACAGACTAACGCACGCATGCATACCCAAATACAGACTCATGCCTACACACGCACTCACTCACTCAAACACATACCCACAGACACACAAGTACATACTCAAACACATACTAGTGACCACACACACACACACACACATACGCCTGTAGAGGGAAAATAGCAGGGAACCATATCGTACAATGGAGCACACACACATTTAAACACACACAAGTACATACTCAAATGCACACTCATACCCACACCCACACATAAACACACTCACTCACACACACAGCAGGTTGTTACACAAGCAGAGAAGTGAGGAATGATAGAGGACGGTGAAGCAGGGCAGGGTCAAGTGGAGTAGAGATTTACTGATCCAGAGGCGGAGAGAGACGTCAACAATAGAGTGACCAGCTTTTTCGGGAGGTCTACTTTGTCCGAGCAACGCAGAAATCAATCCGTATCGTTTTGTAGCCGCTAATGGGCCATTAAGCTTCTGTCTGTGAGGCCGCGTGGCGGGGAGCGGATTGATACCTATTGTTCCCCCAGTCCCGCTTTTCTCCGAGTATTCTGCCGATCTCAAACAAAGAATCTCGGCGCATTTAAGAATGGCCTTCATTCCCACAAAAAAGTAACGGAGGCTTGTTGTTTGTTGTTTACAATGGAATTTGTGTTGAAAAACTGGTTGTGAAGGCCTGGTACATGACAACATCTATCCAGTGTGGTGTGTTCACACTGCTCAGCGGAACTAGTGCTTAACAAAACTTTTCCGGCAAACTTTTTTTCCGGTGGCAGTGAAGATACGTCTACGAGCCGCGCTGTCCTGGTACATAAAAGGAGCAGACCCATAATTAGTGTTGTGAGCGACAGCTGTGTTTGTCTTCCGATGACCCCTCTTTTTGATCTATCGGTCAACATACTGCGTCAACCATTGCACACAGCAGGGTATAGTCACTTCCTGTTCCTGTCGTTTTACGTTAGGTGGGCTTTATTGATGTGTGTCTCAGCACCAGCATGGTATCAGTGTATATTTACTGGACTAGTTGTGTCTATACTGGTGCACTGCCAGACCTAAATCATCCACCCATCATTAATGTATTAATGGTGTGCATTAATGTGTTTTCTGTGTGTTTTCCTGCTGTGAAAAGGGTCGATGACTATATTGTACCCTGTTGAAAATCGCTGTTCGACAGCCTATGCAAATGTGCCAATTTTGTTTTGGGTATATCAGAGCCTTGACAGAAACAGTCAAAGAGTATTAAATAAACAACATGGAATGAAATCAAAAAAAAGAAAATGTAACTCTGCAGCATGGTCATATCGCACCACTAATGAAACATGCTCAATATGCTTCGGATTAATGTGATTCAATATCATAAAATCTAAATGTAACATTCAGTAAAAAGGGTAACTTATATTTAGCCATTTAAACCAGATATTTATGTGTAAACAACAGATGTGCTTAGAGGAACATTGATGTGCGAGTTAATTATCTATTCAATCGGAATGTTAGCGTGACATAAACAAAAAAATAAATAATAATATTTCCCATTAACAATGTAAAAGTTGTCTTTTAAAAATAGTTATAGATAATTATGAGGGACAGCTAAAAGTACACATTAAATTAAATGTATCTAATTGCAACCAAGGGCTCCACTAGGAGGAGAGGGTTATTCCAGAAACCGTCTCCATAATATAACATGTTTATTTGCTAATAATAATAATAATAATGTCCTTTTTTATGTCCAAACAATAAACTCTCCATCTTCTCCCAGCTGCGGTAAGCTTAGTGTAACAACCACCAAGAAGTAAAAAGTGCTGGTCTTTCAGATACAACACACACAATGAGTGGTGCTGCTTGTTAACGCGCACACACACATGGCCGCGCACACACACACGCACTTCCCCTTGGTCTGCGAATGTTTGTATCAAGTATTTTGTCAAGTAAATGCAGATACAGTACCTTCAACCTATTGAAATGACAACAACATACAAATACATTTTCCTTAATGTGCATTACCTGCAGGTCAACGGTCTTCGCATGGTCTTTGCATTTAATGTATTTCTTTAGCTCAAACTTCCAACAGATGACCATGAGATACAAACAATCTATATCGGTGTCACCCCAGATATGGAAATATACTGCAGAACCAAGGTTCCATACCAAACAAACAGTGAAAAGTAGCTAAAGGAAAGGGTGAAACAACATGTTAAGAACCTCTCATCGAGTTAATCGTGCTCATGTCGGTGAATTCAGTTAATTTCAAACGTTCAAAATGTTCAATAAATAGTTATATAGTTCATAGTGGTTATTTTAAAATCACAAAGATAAAGGATGCTCTCCTTTCCCACCATTAATAGATCAGCATATTTACAGTACAGACCTCTTCAGAGAACTGAATGCAAAAATAAATAATAGTTTATTAACCGTAATCAAGGTAAAGGGTTTGAAAAAAGTCTGTAACCCAGTGTACTTCTATTCTCAAGGCTTTCTGGACCTGAGCGTTCAAATAGCAGGGAGGCGTATCCGGCTTCTGTGGTGTCTTGGCCACAGTAGCCCTCCCTGTGCAGTAGCCCTCATTGCTATGTGTATCAGGTGAAACTAACTAAGCCAGCCTTTGGATTAATTTCTCGGTCCATTCTTACTAGCATAGTGAGACCACTCTGATCTCTGGCACAAGAATTTGGCACAAGAATTTCCTTCGGGATTAATAAAGTTCTATCTCTCTTATCTTATCTCGCCTGTTCTCGTTCTGTTTCTCTCTGCAGATTGGTTTGGTCTTGAGGCCTTTTTCAAAGATGAAAACATGATCAGACCAATTAGAGCTCGGGGAAGAGAGAGGAGGTTTCAGTTCATGACCAACAAGGAGCGACATTATTTAAGAATGATTTTGGCGTCCAAAATCATCGCAGCGTAGCAATCTACAGAGAAATTAAAACAGTTTTTATCCAACATAGACCCAATAACGACGTTAAAAGATTAACAGAAATCTGCACAGAAGGCTTTTCTCAAAAAAAGATTTGTTTTTGCTTTCCTTTCAGCAAGCGCAGCCACATGATATGCATTGCAAAATGCAACTTTGAATATTAGGATGATCTCATCAAGTCTACAGTCTTCATTCAAAGCTAAAGCAGCACGGTGAGATGATGAGATGGTGATTTACATCGCTGTGCGTCAACTCATGTATGGCTCAGAGAACACACTTGATAAACTCGATGACCCAACTCAATCATCCCACGCAAAAGGTGTCTTTATTGATGTACAGTATGTGTGTAATATACCGTTTGTATAATAATCGGCTGTAGATATCTAAAGAATACTCTCTCCCTCGCTACAGGAGATGAAGGCGTGGTGTTTGGTCATTCTGTGGAGACGTCACATGTCAGAGCTGAACCTTTCCAGGATCTCAAGTAAGTCCCTAAACATGTCTCTGTCCAAAGTCCAACTGAGGTGTACCTGAATGCGTGTCTGTCTCTTGTCTTAGCTCTATGTCTCAGGCTGAATTCACAGTTCCGCGTACCCATCCACGGCCAGCCTCAGAGACACGGTGTGGGTCTTTGCAGAGCTGGCGGCATTTACACACATGGCACGTTAACGTGTACACAAGGGGGCAGTGTAGCGTTTCTGACCCCCAATGTGCATGAAATGATGAGCGAATCTGCAAGCCCGAATCTGCTCCACAGAAAATATGTTGAAAAAGCAATATCTCCATGTGAAAAAGATCTTGCAGAATCATTCCAAAGCACTGCTGGAAAAGCGGTTGGTATATCGCAACCGACGGAAAATACAGCGTTTTGATTTCCCTGAGCGCATTCATTTTATTCTTGTATCCGACCCTCGAAAAACCAAACAAAAACACTTTGCCTGTTCCCCATTCGATCAATCAGTGATCACTTGGACACGTTCCTCTGCAGAGGGGGAACGCCACGTTGCTAAGCGCTGGGAGGACTGCACAGCAGCAAAAGGGGCGTGTACAGCGAGCGCAACGCTTCGATCTTTGGCTCTACGTGCAGGATGCAGAAGTGTGATGCTGCCATGTCTATTTGTCTATGTGTGTATATGTACAGTATGTCTATTTCTGCTAATATATTTTTATCCATTTCAACACATAGGCAGCTTTTAGCCACTGTGGCTCCAGTCTCTGAAACAGCCTCAGGACATTTAGTAAAAAAAAAACCAACCTGAGAACATTTTTTAAAAGTGGGGGTTTGGCACAAGTGCAAAAACAAAACGAGGATATAAACGGAGAAATAAAACTGCAATAACAGGACGCCCTGACCTCCATACCCCCACCAATAATAACAGAGGAAACAATTGGGTTACGGTTAAACACGGGTGCTGTTGGAAAGGACAACAAAAATGAGCTTTCCTCCTTCATGGGGCCCGGCCAGATAACTTCAGCTACACCACGGCTCCCCTGGAGAGAGAGAGAGAGAGAGAGAGAGAGAGAGAGAGAGAGAGAGAGAGAGAGAGAGAGAGAGAGAGAGAGAGGAGAGAGAGAGAGAGAAGAGAGAGAGAGAGAGAGAGAGAGAGAGAGAGAGAGAGAGAGAGAGAGAGAGAGAGAGAGAGAGAGAGAGAGAGAGAGAGAGAGAGAGAGAAGAGAGAGAGAGAGAGAGAGAGAGAGAGAGAGAGAGAGAGAGGAGAGAGAGACGAGAGAGAGAGGAAGAGGAGAGAAGAGAGAGAGAGAGAGACTGGCCAGCCAGCCAGCGAGCGTGAATGAAATGAATGAGTCTCCCCATCCATGCTCCATGTCTTCATGGAGACAAAGTATCATGGGCGTCCCCCTCTGGTTCACCAACAACCACCGGCTGCTCCCGCTGCCCTGAGCCCTAGAGTGGCTGCTTGTGTTACACCATGAGCATCCTGAGGCTCACAGTCTCTCTAGCTTGTGGTCCCAGTTGGTGCGTGAAGGTACATCTCTACAGGGTCCATCAATTCCATGCCTTGCATTCATTGTGTATGTGAGAAGAGGTGCAATGCATTCTGGGTGCGGTGCGATCCCTCTGTGAGCCCTCATTTGCATATAGTTGATTTCTGGCATATTCATGCTAATCGGCTCCGCCCAGTGTGACGACACCTCCGGAAACTCAACAAACTTTTAAATGTAACCATTGTCAATCTAAAATGAAGACCGCCTCAAATGTTGTCAGAAACACATTTCAGTGAACTATTCCCCGAATATAAAGAAAGTTGCCAGACTAGCCGCCATGTTGGTCTGTTTTGATATCCGCGAGCGATCAAGGACAGCCCAACGAGGTTCGTCCAATCAGGTGCAGCCAGAGATAGAAAGCTACTGTGCTGCTTCCCACCAATGGCACGCTCCGGGCAGCACGTTCCCTGTGGACATGTACCTTTAGAACGTGCGCGTGGATCAAGGATCAACACCTATCTGTTGTCTGACTGGTGTTCAGCACCAGTACTGTTCAATCTTTGTCCCAAAGTGATTCACAAGTTAATCATCTCAGTTGATCACAGCTCTGTTTTGTTGAAAAGCAGGCTACGTTATGAAGATGCATTACATATTGACTTTTAAAAAAATATATTATCATGGTGAGATCAGGATGTTGCACTGGGTGATTTTTAGACAATACCACCCGATCCATGCATGAATGGATTGCATTTATAAAGCGCTTTTAGCCAAAACGCTTTACAGTATTGCCTCACATTCACCTATTCATTCACAGACAGCGGTGTCAACCATGCAAGGTAACAACCAACACGTCAGGAGCAGTCAGGGCTAGGTGGCGTCTTGCTCAGGGACACCTCGACACTTAGCTAGGTGGAGCCCAGGAATCGAACCAGCAACCTTCCTGTTGCCAGACCCGCTCTTACCTCCTGAGCTTGCATGTACGCACACACACTCACAGACACACATACTTGTGCACTGCACATAGATCACATGTACTCAAGTTTATTGGAAGCCAACAATCTATCGTAGGGTTACATGATGGGAGAGAGAAGGAGACACTGGAAGAAACTTGCAGTGTCTGCAGAAGTCAATGCCCCATATAAAGATCTCAGGTCTTGTAAATGAACATGCTGCATATTAGTGAGTACTTCATGGCATAAACTGAAGTATATGTATTACATTTTACTGCGGTGCCCCCTGCCACCCCCCCAACCACACACACACACACACACACACACTATAATTCCTTTAGGGTCGTTCATAAAAGTCCACTGAACCAATTTGGAAGATGGCAGCAAAGACGTTTTTTTCTCTTTTTTTAATCTGCCCTTGTGGCGTCGAAGGTAGAGATGAGTGATTAATTTGGAAGTTTGCTAATAACGGCTACAAAACTAATGACGCCTGCCTCCAAGTAGACCTTGAACGACAGAAGGAGAGTGCATTTGTTACGCGGCGTGAGGTGAATTGCGTGTTTGCTGGCATTTCACCACTTGACAAGATGTGGTGTGATCCTGACGAATGGGCAGAAATCTAAAATAGGCAAACAACCACTTCTGTTTTGTATAGTTTGTTAGACACCGGAAGTAACACTTGAAAAATACTTTTGACTTCATTGAGTCCTATATTTAAATTGTGATTATAATGCATTGAAGAACAAACTGTCGAAGTTGGCAACGTTGACGAGAAGACAATAGAGTCTTCGTTTTGTCATGTTGTCATCTATTCCAAATCAAAACAACTTCATGCTTCTAAGATGGAGGGTGAGTGACAGGGGTGTGTGGCAAATGAACCTGCGGTACTGCGGTCTGTTTCCTGTCACATTACAGACGGTATAGCCGTCCCTCTATAATAGCTCTATAGTAACTGTAACCTGTGTTATTATAAGTGCTAAGTGTGGACATGTCACAGGTAAGTTATGGGATGCATTTCATCTCCCCAGAGGTCCTTCACTTTGTCTTGGTAGTGGCCACTTTTTTTTTGCCGGTTCCATCGAACGCACAAGAGAATAAGACGGCCGATCAATCGACAGCTAAACTGACAACAGAAACCAGAAAGTTTCAAGAGAGAGATGAGGCTTTAGAAGAAGCCTGTCAGTTATTTATTTAGTCAGTCAACCAGCAGGCAGACAAATCAGACACTGAAGATAGCATGAGGTAACCGGTGCAAGCTTTACACATCGACACATCGAAAGAGTCAATCCACTCTTCCAATCAGCCAATATATCTACAGCTCCCGATCAATTGGAGAACCATGGTTCCCAGCGCAGAGATAGCGGCGTCTGTCCGGTTCTTCAGATCTCCTGACATGCTAATATCTGCCGTTTTGGTGCATTTTCTCGACGGCAAACGTGGTGATGGGGTGAAAAGAGCGAAAAAGTACACCCCCACACCATCCTCGCTGTCATCCTTTCATCTGGCCCCTGGGTGGTCAGGGTGTCCTCTCCTGCCCGCCCCCGCCACCCACGGGTGGCGGGGGCTGGATGCTTTGGGGACCTATTGAGGAGAACGAACAGCAGAGAATTCACTTTCTCCCTCTCTCTCTCACTCTCTCTCTTTATCTCTTCCCATATCTCTTTTGTTCACGCTGTCTCTCCGTCTCTCCTACTCCCCCTGGCCGCCCGTCGCTCTAAGTCGGCCAAGAAAAAACTGAGCCGGCTGTGGAGGATTGTTGAGGCAGCCGGGGGCCTGGGAATGGGAGGTGTTAGAAGTGCACATGTAGTGCAGCGATTACCATGGGAGGGCACTGGCCTCTGCAGGGTGAGTCTCGGCAGCGTCCGGGGGAGTTGTAGAAGAGAGGGTCAATCTCCCTCCCTCTCTCTCTCTTTCTCTCTCTCTTGCTCTCTGTCTCTCTCTGTCTCTTGCTCTCTCCCCCCCTCTCTCTTTCTCTCTCCCTCTCTGTCTCTCTCTGTCTCTTGCTCTGTCTCTTGCTCTCTCCCTCTCTCTTGTTCTCTGTCTCTGTCTGTCT
The DNA here is from genome assembly GCA_002895965.2 of Coryphaenoides rupestris. NCBI lineage: Eukaryota > Metazoa > Chordata > Actinopteri > Gadiformes > Macrouridae > Coryphaenoides > Coryphaenoides rupestris. The sequence goes on along the minus strand of PIJE02000107.1, from coordinate 729,336 downwards.
CTTGCTCTCTCCCTCTCTCCCTCTCTCTCTCTCTCTCTGTCTCTTGCTCTCTCTCCTTCTCTCTCACTGCCTCTCTCTCGCTCCATCTCTCTCTCTTTCTGTCTCTCGTTCTCTCAGTCTGTCTCTCATTCTGTGTGTCTCTCTCTGTCTCTCTCTCTCTCTCTCTCTCTCTCTCTCTCTCTCTCTCTCTCTCTCTCTCTCTCTCTCTCTCTCTCTCTCTTGCTAGTCTTGTAGAGTGAGGTATACCCTTTCTCCTTAGAGCAGGAGGAGGAGAGAGGGAGTGGGCCAGCCTCACCAATGGCCAACCTATGCATGCATATACAAATGAGGATGTGAATGGAGATGATGTTAAAAATAAATAAATATTGCACAATAATTTATTTTACCACTTCAAACCACAGAAAGGCTTTCATGTTTGGTAGGGGGCTTGAAGTGTCTCCACCCCTAAACGACAGAGCTGCTTGACGCCTAGAAGTATTGGTGAACAAGCACAGAGCTTTGATGGTGCAGGTGACATTGCTTAAAATAGTTACCTTCTTCATACTTGGAACTCACCAATACTAAATGTATATGATGCTAGTACGAGTGAATAGTGAAGCTCAACAGCTTACTTCTCTGCTCAATTTGGAAATAAATGTTGGCAATGAACTGTCCAATACTTTATAGAGGCAGGTGGTTTCTTTTGATTGACCGTCTTCAGCTTGGACTTATTGTGTCGTGTATCTCATTGGCATGACGGAAGGGAAGTGTTTTAATTGGTTAATATGGATGGACCTATTTAACTGCTTCACTTTAAAGAAATAATTGTGGGCCAATGAGAAAGAGAGGAGGACTCAGCACACAATGCTATGGACGTCCTGCTGATCTATCTGTGTTCTTTGTAAAAATATACAATGAAAATGTAAAGATATACAATGTCAATCAATGTGTTAGCAGACACCTCCAAGTATCAGGCAGACTTTTACACAGTGCAGTCTTCTACTGCAATACCCAGTGGTGTGCCAAAGTGCCTTTTTTTGTCACAACCACTAGAGTGTCAGCTTCTGTCCAGCATGCTAAAACTTGTGTGAGCTCCCCAGTCTTGTCAGAGTGCAGAAGATGCACTTTATTAGCTTCCCTAGGAGGATTGCTGGCGCCTAGCTAGCCGCTAGCTAAGTGGATACGTGTCAGCTGGTGCCGGATTGCAGTGAGGTGGCTGTATGCTATATTCCACAATTGCACTGCACTAAACCATCAAATGACCATATGTCATCAGAGATGAAGGAAACAAGTTTGCGAAGTCGAAATCCTGGCTTCTCCCGACAACAATGTTACAGCCAGTATTATCTCAACTGGAAACAACCTGACTGGCGAAACCACAATAAACGTGATACGGCTGGCCAGTTATTTGAAGGGATGAAAACTGTATGACTGTAGATTATGTGGTCATGTCTTTCAAAAAAAGAAACAAATTACTGCTAGGCCAAAAGATGATGTGAAACCAGACTAAACTGTTGTTTTAGAAGAGTTAATGGGACCTGTTGACATAAGAGACGATGCCACAGCGGTTTGCACCAATTGCACTAGTGATATGTCGTTCGCGAACGAGCCGGCTCTAAGAGCCGATTCTTTCTAGGGAACGAGAAGAGCCGACTCCCGTCGATGAGAGCCGAATCTTCAGCCGCTCCTGCTCAGCTCTGCTGAGAATCCAATGCAGGCAGGGGTGGGACTTTATTTTGATGGGCACACCATGCGGCCAATCACATGCGAGGACAGACTAGGATCATACCATTATGTCTCCAAAGACAGCGAGTGTAGTGGTACAGGCCAGGTACACACAGGAGCCAGATTTAAATCCAAGCCCGTTGAGAAAAAGTTCAGAAATGAGTGAAAACAGAAAAAGAAGCATCTGGCTGCATTTCAACGACACTGGAGACTGCAAAGCTGAGTGCAGAACTTGTAAATTGAAAATATCCTTCAGAGCAGGGTCAACAACAAACCTGCACAGACATTAAGAACCGCCCACCCGACCGTGCAGCTGGAGGAGAGAGAGGGCAAGCTCTCTCTCCTCCATCCACTGACCCTGGAAAAGTGTCCTGTTTTGAGCCAAGTACTTCTGCTGCAGCATCCACTGTCTTGCCGAAAACTGCAGGTAGCCTATACCACGTCCTTCTGCAACTCAAACCAAAATAAGCACATTTATTCCAAAACAAATGACCCCAGCCAAACGGATAAGTGTTGATGAGGAGCTGGCTAAAATGATAGCCAGTGACTTTCAGCCATTTTCCATTGTGGAGGACAAAGGATTGAAAACTTTTGTCCAGGCCTTAAACCCCATGTATGTTCTCCCCAGTAGAAAAACCTTGTCACAAACACTGCACTGGACTCACGGTTTAAAAAGTTAGCATTTAGCGACAACAGAGCTGTGGATGAGGCACTTCAAAGAATAACTGCAGCAGCAGCAAGATGCAACCCCAGCAGCCTGTCAGCTCCTCCATCAGAGGGGCAAGAGGATGAAGTTGGAGCAGGGGCGGGTTCACAGGAACCACAAGCTTCTGCTGTGTGGAGGCTCTTTGACGAAAGAGCAACAGGAGACACTGCAAGGAGAAATCCCACATCTGATGCTGTACTGGAGGTGATCTTGAGGAGACCCTCATCCAAAGAGCTGAAGAAGACCCACTGAACTGGTGGGAGACCAAGGCTTCAGTCTACCCACGCCTGGTTAAGGTAATGGTAGGAAGACTGCATCGTCGCAACATCAGTCCCCTTAGAGAGAGTCTTTTATCTAAAGTGTCATAATGTTAAGACTTTGGCCTTTATTTATTTGATTTGTTTGCTGTGGTTGCTGTGGTTGCTGTGGTTCTGTGTTCAATTGGTTATTTAAAGGTTTGATTAAAATGCTTTTTTTTGGTAACGAACAAAATGCATAAAAAGAGCCATTTGGGAGCCGTAAGAGCCGGCTCTTCTAAGGGAGCCGAGCCAAAAGAGCCGAATCTTTGAAAAGAGCCGGACTTCCCATCACTAAATTGCACCTTCTACATCGCTGTCACCGTGGTGCTGCTGAAGCTGAAAGTATTGGAGATCTAATTAACGAAATGGCTTCTGAAGCACACACTGTTTCAGAAGATCCAAACACAATGACAATGTTGCCATTAGCGATCTCATCCCTTGCCATAAAGAATTGTCCTTATTATTCCATATTTGGTAAAAAAAAATATAATAAAGGACGACTAAAAAGGACTGAGGACTAAAGGGATAGCATCATCTTGCCATTTTCTGTATCCTCCTTGTCCTTGTCAACTCAAACTCACCAGCACTGATAAATTAACTTACTAAACTAAACCATATCTCCGTAACAAAACAGGAAACTCTCTGTGACTCTACCTCTTCCTGGTTTCCAGTGCAGGAAATGTGGTCTCCCCCCAGAAGTTCGGTCAGAGCATTGTTAAACTTCTGGATCTGAGATAAAGTTAGGGGTTAAGGTTAGCAATAGGTTAAAAAGTTCCACACTAGTGTAGAGTTGGGGAGTTTGTTTTATCACATATGAAGTACATGGGGGTGGGGGGGCCTTCGATGGTTTTTAATTGGGCATTGTTAAAACACTCCGCTTTTGGGAATCCCTTCGCATGGCACACAATTTTGTCTTAAAGGGAGGAAAAAAGGATTGGTTGGGTATATGTAGATATGTTTAGCCTTGTGTGTACAAAGACCAGAAAATTGTGTTTAATGTTAATCTTACTTACACGTTATGTGCATACATTGCACAAATACATTTAAACTGCCAGTATATGAGCAGTTTGTGATTGGACTTAAAAAATGAGACCTCTGTTGCATAGACCAGACTATGGGCTGATGGATTTGAAGAGGGGTTTTGTCGGACCTACTTGTCACCATCGAGGAAATCGAAGTCTCCCCTGCACCCACTGCAAGGAACCTTGCCGTGGTACTGGATGACCAGCTGTCCTGCAACGCCAACATTACCTCTGTGGCCTGATCTTGTAGAATTGCTCTCTACAACATCCTTCCTCACACATGAAGCAGCGCAGATCCTGGTCCAAGCACTCGTCATCACTCGTCTCGACAACTGCAACTCTCTCCTGGCTGGACTCCCCGTCTCAACAATCAAGCCCTTACAACGCATCCAGAACGCAGCAGCACGCCTCGTGTTCAACCTACCTAAATTCTCCCATGTAACCCCCCTCTTCCGCAACCTCCACTGGCTCCCAGTAATCGCTCGCGTTCGATTCAAGACTCTGGTACTGACTTCATCGGAACCGCCCCTACATACCTCCAAACGTTAGTCAGACCCTACACCCCTGCCTGAGCGCTCCGCTCGGGCTGGTACCGCCTTCACTAAAAACAGCCAAACATCGCTCTTCCAAGTCCCAACTCTTCACGGTTCTGGCTCCTCAGTGGTGGAATGAGCTCCCGGCTCATGTCAGGACGGCCGAGTCGCTCGCCAGCTTCCGCAAGAGACTCAAGACCCACCTGTTCAGAGTTCACCTGGACTCTACATAACCCCCCCTAGCACTAACCTGCGTGTTTATATGTCTTAACACTTATTAATGGCACTTAGCATTGTTGTTCGTTCTCAGATGTTGTAGCATGCTTAGAATCACACGCCTGCCCAGCTACTTATGCAGGCAACTTGGCAATTATGAAACTCGTTCTATTCGTCTCGTAAATATGAATGCTCTAAAACAGCTCTATTCTTATCTTCAGGTACCACAGTGATATATTGCTGCCTCTCCTTCAACAAATGTACTCTTTGTAAGTCGCTTTGGATAAAAGCGTCTGCCAAATGCCCGAAATGTAAATGTAAATGTAAATGTAAAAAGGAAGAAAGTGACGTGTAAGCGCAGATAATGGCAAACATGTCTGTTCTTTCACAGCTTTTTACTTTGTCCAAAGTTTATTTATGATTATAGTTAACATTAGATTATGATTGTTATTGTCTCAACCCATGGACCTCGCACTCCACTGCTCTGAACATATGAGCTTCAGGCTGCACTTCACTTAGTGGCCAAAGGGGTCATTAATGAGAAGGAATTCATGATTACATGCTTACATATGGTACTGTACCTTAAGCTTTGTGGCTGATTCTATGGCATTGTATGTCTACCTTTTCTCAATGTGCGTTAAGCACAATTTATACTTCTGCATCCGTACCTACGTCGTAGCCTATGCAATTGGCATCCGGCATTGTTTGTATTTATAGTTCTGCGTAGGTGTTTGTCTCACTCATCACCAAAATGCTAGTTTTGGCGGTGGAGGTTTATGCCATTGTGTTTAGTTTCTTCGCCACTGTGTTGAGTGTGTAGAATCACAAACAATCGAAGAAGGAGAAGCCGGAAATGTGTAGGAGGAAATGAGATGCTACGAAGCGTACTGATCACAGATCTTGCGGTCCGTGTCGCCACAACATGCTGTAGCATTTCTGGAGAGCTGCACGTCAAGCTATGGTGTAGGCTATGGTGCAGCATATGCGGCTACGCCATAGGCTACACTGACACAGAAGTATAAATTGCACTTGTCTTGGAATAATTAGCCAAGCAAATCAAGCTGCAAAGCAGCAGTCAGATTTCTCTTACTTTTTTCCCTTTCTTCTTTGCTTATCAACAATGTGACTCACTGGTCTGTCCTTAAGCCATTCATTGGTTCTGATTGAGGAAGAAAATCAATGGTTTTATGCAATAGCTGGCGCAACCAGGGAAAATAGCTTTCACAAATCATGCACGTTCTTGTTTGACTGGCGATTGGATTCATCACTTTGCATGATTCAAACTTTTGGGAAGAATGAATAAATTGGAAAGATGAATAAATATATAAAAGCCTTTTCTGCAACAAGGACACTTAACCTTAACCTACTCTGTTCAGACAAGCATTGATTAAAACCCACAAGGAAACATTGATCACATGCAGGTCAGAACACTTGTGTATGGGAACGATCCATAATTGATCTGACACTGTGTGTGTGTGTGTGTGTGTGTGTGTGTGTGTGTGTGTGTGTGTGCGTTTGCGTGCGTGTGCATGCGTGCGTGAGAGAGGAGGGAAGATTGTATGCGTGCTTGTGTGTGTGTGTGCATGTCTGCGTCTCCTTCCACACTACGTTGACAAGATGTATTTCGTATCCAATATTGACACTTCCAGAGTCCCAGAGTGTGTGATGCTTTGAAGCGTCCCCGTGGCCGTGAGGGTCACCGCTCCCCATCCCAGCGTCTAGTGCACTGCTGACTTATCTGACTGAGTGTTATTTTACAAGTTGCAATGAGCACATGTGAGACAGTCACCCCCGATGACGTAATCACTGAGAGGGAAAACAAAGGAGCTGTGAGGCCAGATCCAAAGGCCAGCAGAATACACACAGACACACACACACACTCACTCCTAGTAAAATACTGACACACACACACTCCTCCTCGTGAAATACTGACACACACACACTCCTCCTAGTGAAATACTGACACACACACCCGCACATACACACATACACATGCACACACACACACACACACACACACACACACAAACAGAATGCTCCCTGTGTTGTTTATTGGCTGATATGACGAATTAAAAAACAGATTAGGAAACCAGAATGATTACTTTGGTGATGTTAGTTTCCCTCGGGTGTGTGTGTGGGTGTGTGTGTGCGCACTTATGTTGATGTATGTGTTTAGGCACATATTTCTTATGTGTATATCTAGATACAGTTGTGGTCAAAAGTTTACATACACTTGTAAACAACATGTATGTCATGGCAGTCCAGAGTTTCCAATCATTTCTACAACACTCATGTTTCTGTGATAGAGTGATTGGAGCACATACTTCTTTGTCACAAAAAACATTCATGAAGTTTGGTTCTTTTATGAATTTATTATGAGTCTACTGAAAATGTGACCAAATCTGCTGGGTCAAAAACATACATACAGCAATGCTAATATGGTTACATGTCCCTTGGCCATTTTCACCTCAATTAGGCGCTTTTGGTATCCATCCACAAGCTTCTGGCAAGCTTCTGGTTGAGTCTTTGACCACTCCTCTTGACAGAATCGGTGCAGTTCAGCTAAATTTGTTGGCTTTCTGACATGGACTTGTTTCTTCAGCACTGTCCACATGTTCTGGATGGGGTTTAAGTCAGGACTTTGGGAAGGCCATTCTAAAACCTTAATTGTAGCCTGATTTAGCCATTCCTTTACTACTTTTGATGTGTGTTTGGGGTCATTGTCCTGTTGGAACATCCAACTGCACCCAAGACCCAACCTTCTGGCTGATGATTTTAGGTTCTCCTGAAGAATTTGGAGGTAATCCTCTTTCTTCATTATTCCATTTACCGTATTTTCCGGACTATAAGGCGCACCGGATTATAAGGCGCACTGTCAATGAACGGGTCTATTTTCATACATAAGGCGCACCGGATTATAAGGCGCACCGCATTATAAGGCGCATTAAGCAACACAAAACAGTCAGATAAATCGAACTTTATTCAACTCATTCACAATAACTCAACATTGTTCAGTTGTAACACATAAAATACAAAACAATACACTCACTTTTTCAGTTCATTCCTCATCCACAAATCCATCAAATTCTTCATCTTCAGTCCTTATACACACACCATAATATTACCGGTATGTTGAAGCACAGTACGTATTACTCCGCAAGGCTAGTATTACGCCGCGGTAGCCGTAATGCGCCGACAATCCATCAAGTATTACTCCGCGGTAGCCGTAATGCGCCGACAATCCATCAAGTATTACTCCGCGGTAGCCGTAATGCGCCGACAATCCATTAAGCGGCGCTGCTTGACAGATTTTTGAGCGCCGTGTACCACATAAAATCGGTTCGAGGTTAATACATAAGGCGCACCGGATTATAAGGCGCACTGTCGATTTTTGAGTAAATTACAGGATTTTAAGTGCGCCTTATAGTCCGAAAAATACGGTACTTTCTGTAAAGCACCAGTTCCATTGGCAGCAAAACAGGCCCAGAGCATAATACTACCACCACCATGCTTGATGGTAGGCATGGTGGGTAAAGGCCCCAACTTCTCTCCTCCAAACATATTTCTGGTCATTGTGGCCAAAGAGCTCCATTTTTGTTTCATCTGACCACAGAACTTTCCTCCAGAAGGCCTTTTCTTTGTCCATGTGATCAGCAGCAAACTTCAGTCGAGCCTTAAGATGCCGCTTCTGGAGCGAGGGCTTCCTTCTTACACGGCAGCCTCTCAGCCCATGGCGATTTAAAACACGCTTGACTGTGGACACTGACACCTGTGTTCCAGCAGCTTCTAATTCATTGCAGACCTGCTTTTTGGTGGTTCTCGGTTGACTCGACCATCCTGACCAATTTTCTCTCAGCAGCAGGTGATAGCTTGTGTTTTCTTCCTGATCGTGGCAGTGACACAACTGTGCCGTGCACTTTATACTTACGAACAATTGTTTGCACAGTTGATCTCGGGACCTGTAGCTGCTTTGAAATTGCTCCAAGTGACTTTCCTGACTTGTTCAAGTCAATGATCCGCTTTTTCAGATCCGTGCTGCGCTCCTTTGACTTTCCCATTGTAGCGTTTGTGTCTGAGTCTAATGATCGTATCAAATGAGTCATATTTAAATGGGCTCAGAGAAGTCACCATCTGTAGTCAATCATAATCACTCACAAGAAGCTCATTTGATTGACACAACTTTCTACATCACCTAAATAGATCATTCATGTTGCTGTATGTATATTTTTGACCCAGCAGATTTGATCACATTTTCAGTAGACCCATAACAAATTAATAAAAGAACCAAACTTCATGAATGTTTTTTGTGACAAAGAAGTATGTGCTCCAATCACTCTATCACAGAAAAATAAGAGTTGTAGAAATTGAAACTCTGGACTGCCATGACATACATGTTCTTTACAAGTGTATGTAAACTTTTGACCACAACTGTATATCTGCATATGTAAATGTATCTGTGTTGAAGTTAATTGGTTTGCTTGTGTATAAATGTGCAATTTTGACCAGTTAAACACTATGCAATGCATCACACATGGTGTGTGTGGGTGTGTGTGTGTGTGTGTGTGTGAGTGAGGAATGCCTTAGTATGGATGAAAACCTTTCCAAATAGCCAATGGCTGTTCTGTCAAGACTCTTAAATCAGAGCAGATAAATAACAGTCCCAGACAAACATAAACACATTAGCATACACACACACACACACAAGCTAGTTGCTGTGACAGCTGTGAGGGCTTGAAATTTAAGAATAAATTATCTAACTTCCTACATTTTTTTAAGTTGGGAAGTCGCACACCCGGGACTCATAATTGAAGTACAAGGCGATGGTGACTGTTGTGTGTATCATCAACATCCTCAGTGGAGCGGCCCCTCAGTCAGCAAGTCTCTGCTCCCTCCCAACAGCAGGTAGATTCACCTTCTCTTGGAATATACTTGTAACAAGGAAACAGGACAGTGTCTCACAATCATGATGATTCATTGCCACACTAAACATCAACGTTTAAGGAGAGCCAAACCTTTTCAATCTTTTTTGTAAGTTTATTTTTATTAAGCTTGCCAGCGTTCTGACAAATTGAGCTCCGCACTCAGGGTGTGCTAGCCATAGCTTAGACGAGACTGTCAAAGTGAACTCCCTCTTCATAATGCACAATTGTTATGGTAATCCACAAATCGACACATCTAAATCAATCTTCTGTCAAATTATTGAACATTTTAATCGTGTGATTTTCATAGAGGCATCATTGTCGGGCAAACACAGACAACTACAAACAATGGCGGACTACCTATGTGCTTCCGTCTGGCTCCTAGGTCTACTGTTGGGTTTACTTACTAACATTACTTCCTCATCACACCGCCGCTGTGTTGTTGTATTCACAATGGACCTCATTCTCGAATGCAGTAAGAAAAAGTGAAGAAGAAATTTCTTCTTAACTCCACTTACTAAGTTCCTGCGACAATTCTGGCATTCATGAATGGTTTCTTATCTGGGATTGGTTCTTAGCTAAGAACAGGATTTAAGAACGCGGAAAAGCAGTCGTAGCGACCTATTTGGAGTGCGCCCATGTTCTTAAGGGCTGAATTTGTGAGAAATCATTGGTGATTGCATTCACATCAATTCTACAGACATCCTCGGATGTAAATAATTATAATAATAATAAATACGAGAATATTTGTATCATTAACAATTACGTTTCACATGCATAGTCATGATTCTACGAGGCATCGTGATGTCCTAAAATAAATAAAAGCACACGAACACTGCAAATGGCAGTGAATAAATAAATAAGCACTGAACTCAATCGCGTGGATATAGACATAGGGGAATAGAATTGACACATCTACATTCTGTGAATGAACATGTGAATATCCATCACTAAAATATATCATATGGGCCTACATAATATACATACTACACATAATATACATAATATACATAGGGCCCAAGAACGTATTGTTGTTTAGGACATTGGTGGGGACATCACAGATATTGCGCCAAGGATGCGCAATTACACTCCCGTGAGGCGCGCATCGGGCTCCGAGTCAGCGTCTCTGGGGCGGGGTAACGCTGGATATTGGTGATTCTGTGTGCACACGGTCCTGTTGTTGCCCTTATAAGGAGCTGGCGGGGCGTGTCTGTATGCAAATTCAGGTGTACTGTATAATATAGTGTACACAGACACTACTATCTCTCATATAAACCGTTCCCGACTGTTTAGACAGACAGACAGACTGACAAGCACCCCCCCTTTTCATCGCAATTGCACAACCATTTTCAATTCACAATTTTAATTAGACTCAAAATGCTTGTGTAAACAGGGCCATGGTGTGTTCGAAAATTGATTTAATAACGGGTATGAATTCTGTTTACCCATGTGAAGTACAGTTCTGATTGGTTTATAGAACTATAATCATAATTAAGCATTTGAAGATAATGGTAACATCATAATTTACATATTTCTAATTCTTACGGACACTAGTCATGTGCTGACAGCCAAGCACATGTCCAATCAAAAACATGTACACTGATGGGCAGTCAATTTAAGAGCCTCCATCTCACATACACTCTGTGAGTCAAGTGCTGAGCTGGATTAACTACACAATGGGTTGGGATATCTGATGTAGCCCATGGAGGGGGGGTGTGTATAGTGATCCCTGTTTAAGTTAAATCCTAGGAAGCACCGTAAAAGAGTGGAATCACACCGCCAAACTAAAGTCTATTACCATTTCATGCAATAAATGGCTTTCCGACAGAACTGATATCATTTGTGATGGCTGCGAACTGACACGATTCTGCACTTTCTCATTAAAATTCATTAACTATGACATTAACATGGATCAGTCAACTGCTCCTATTAGCTAAAAACAAGTCTTGAGTTTTCATATTTAGATTTATAGCTGGAGTTCAAAATATATCATGTTCAGAGAGAGAGAGAGAGAGAGAGAGAGAGAGAGAGAGGAGAGAGGAGAGAGAGAGAGAGAGAGAGAGAGAGAGAGAGAGAGAGAGAGAGAGAGATATATATGAGTTGCTCCCATGGGTGTCATTGTCACTGTTCAGTCACTTGCTTCAACACTTTTCTCTCTCCTTTACCCTCGACCATTTCTCTCTCTCTCTCTCTCTCTCTCTCTCTCTCTGTTCTCTACCTCTCCCTCTTTATCCAGGCCCTAGTATTAGGCCCTGTCCACATTAACCTAGGTAAATCTACAAACGCATAAATATTTATCCCTTTAGCCCTTCCGTCCACATTAGAACGGCGAATTCCGACACTGAAAACGGTGCTTTTCAAAAACGATCGCTGAGGTGGATAAATGTGAAAACTGTGGGTTCATGTTGTAGTGTGATCAGGGTAGACGAAGGCTTTCAGAGACGATGACGTTCGGTTGCCATGACACCGCCGCAAGCTTGCGCTCGAGACGCTCATCTAAACAAACATGGCAGGTGAAATGGAAATGATGATTTCTCTGAGCAATTTACTTGTGTATCTTCAGTTACAACTCTGCATACTGTTGAATACATATTCGTTACTCCAACGGCGAAGGCGAGCGCTGTACTTGCTGTGCTTAAGCGATGAGAAAAAAACGCAAAGACGCAACTTTTTACCTCAGTAAGTAACGCTATCAGCTGATCGCGCGGCTGTAATCTAAACAGAGAGGCGTGGCGGGAGTCGCGTAACCATGACAACCACTGTTTATCAAAATCATTTCAGTGTGGAACGTGGATGTAAACAATATGAAAACAATACTGTGGACAGAGATCGTTTTCATTGGGAATGTGCATTTTTATATTTACCAGGGTTAATGTAGACAAGGCCTGGTATAAATAAATAAATAAAGCAGATGGTAAAGTAAGCCAGAGTTCACTTTACCATGTTTGGTCACATTTGGAGATGGATTAGATTGCATCAGCTTTTCAGGAAAGTTTAATTTACTCAAATATTAGGCCCATGATGAGTCATGCATATGTGAACTAGCTATAGATGATTATATACATATATTACACAAATACAAACATTTATGGTTAGTGACAAGATATACAATACATTATAGGAAACATAATATTTATGTTTAGCTTTGCTCATTCATTTATACAACGTCAAAAGTTTAATCCCCTCCAGCCAATCAGAAATTTGTATTTACCTAGGCCATACCATAAATATAGATAGACAACACTTGCTACGAAAGTCATTTTTCTTTCTTCATAAGGAATGACGCTCATGGGAACTTATGAGTCTTTACTGCTTATGAGTCTTTATTGCCATTAAAAATGCTAGAACCAATCCTGTCCTCTGGGCCTATTCCGTTCTGTGTTTTCTCAGGTACAGACTACAGTGACATTCACAACCTCTCAATAATGTTGCCTCAGGATGTCCCCATCGGCATGTATGATGAACAACATGCATGAGGCATGTGCACAACGTCACAGATGGGAATAGTAGAGCGGTTCTCTGTACTCTCCCCTCTTCATACTATAGGAATGGAGATGATTTCTGTTGTAACGAGGCTGCTTCCTGGTGTAATGAAACTGCTTCCTGTTGTAACGAGGCTGCTTCCTGTTGTAACGAGGCTGCTTCCTGTTGTAACGAGGCTGCTTCCTGTTGTAATGGAGCTGCTTCCTGTTGTAACGAGGCTGCTTCCTGTTGTAACGAGGCTGCTTCCTGGTGTAATGGAGCTGCTTCCTGTTGTAACAAGTCTGCTTCCTGCTGTCACGAGGCTGCTTCCTGTTGTAATGGAGCTGCTTCCTGTTGTACATGTTGTAAAACCGCCCCACACAGGAACTCTGATAGAATATGTACCATGCTGATGTACTGGCTGTGCTGCTCTCAAGTCTGCACATGTGCATTGTACACACACACCCACACACAAACACACTTGTGGATGAACACACACACACACACGGATACACACATTTGAGTATGTCTGTGTGTAAGTTATCACATTTACTCCCAAATACGTTCAAATGCACACAAAAATGAATGTAATGACAGCTAAATGATGGCAGCCTGCTAATAAAATGTAAGCGTGACACAGATGTTGCGACATCATGTTGAGTGGGCTTTGCAGTAAGTGTTTCAAACTAGTAGCGGGTATCATTATTCCCAAAATAATTATTTGTCATTTCATCAAAATTAGAATAAAATTAACCCATGCATCTTCCTCATAGATGGTGCACACGTGGGGCTCTGGCTGCCATTTATCAGGGTCACGGTCAAGGCTCATGCACCTGGAGACACCCTGACGCACCAAGAAAGAGATGAGCTAAACTTTTGAGTACTGGAATGCATCCCACCCCAAAAAGTTTGAAAGTAGGTTCCAAGCAAACTAAGAGATCATCAAAATAAATACTAGAAGCAAAATCTGTGAGATGCAAAGCTCCCCTCTTCATTTTTGAGCCATCCTCTTGGGCACAGCAAGCAAGAGTGTCCTGAAGGTCCATTGTCAGACAGGTGTTGCATTGCCTCCTGGATCTACCGTACGCAGCCACCATCGGACAGCCGAGTTTCTTTTTTTTCAGGAACATACAAAAAAACCCATACATGGCTTGCATACGTGTCTTTGCCTTTGTCCGCTTCAGATTCCAATTATGATTGGAATCCGCTTGTGCTGATCCATAGGGCCGCCTCCGCATCATAGACCACAGGAACCCTGACAAAACAGCAGGCTGATCATCGGGGGAATTCCGAGAACAAGGAATTCTCCCTTGAGGAAAGGCGGGTAAGAGGCGTCTGAGCGAGCTATAGTCATGGGCTCTCGTACTGGGAGGGATCCAAGCAGGGGGTGGTGATAGGGGTGGGCTACGCTCCTGTTTCCACATGCGCTCCAAAGAATCCACATGATGGGACGGAAAGGAATCCCTGTTCATGTGTCGAGCTCTACAGAGGTAGCTAAGGTCACAGAATCCCCAGCATGCATCTGTCTGGGATCAAAACAATGCTGTCTTGGCAGGAAACGTAGTTTCAGTGCCGCTGTTTGAAGTGCAATCTTTCACAGCTGATTAATGCTCACTGGCTGGTGACACCATGCAAAGTAGAAGAAGAAACCTCTAATTGGATCCACACAGACACACACACACACACACACACACACACACACACCACACACTAGCCTATTAGTCTTGGTGGAAGGTAGAATAGCTATAGCTATAGAATGTGTTTAGAAGAATACTGCAGGAGCGAATGGGAGTATGCATTCCATTGTACCTTGTACCTGTACCATTGTATCTTGAATCTTGAATATACAAATCGATAAGAAGGTACTGTAATATACAAGAATGTACTATGGAAGTCCCATAATAAGGCATACATCAGCACACAAGTGCGTGTGCGGCAGAAGCACAACAAACATCTCCTAGCACAACTAAACATAAATAAAAAGAAAACACCCAAAAACAAAATGACCGGTTGGTTGGCACAGAGCTTCGGCACCAACGTTGGACATATGTTTGGTCTTTGGTCGACGCAAAGCGTGATGCGCTGAGCGTTGACCTCGGGGTGTAGCAGCAGACGAGGGTATCGATGATGCTCGGTTGAGATCCGACACTCCGTCCCATCGGGATGACACACACACAGCGTCAACACCATGCTCCTTATCATGGACATGGGGCCAAATGGATGAATGGATTTGGCAATGGATTTCAATGATCTCTATTTATTTAGCTTTGATTCCTTCATCATTCGGAAGACGGGCTCTGTGGTGTAGTCCAGTCTCAACCATGCATCCTCACCCTCCAGTACTCACCACTCACCCCCTCATACTCAGCCCCCACACTCTCTCCAGTATTCATTGGTCACCCCCTGTCTCTCTCTCTCTCTCTCTCTCTCTCTCTCTCTCTCTCTCTCTCTATCCTCTACAACTAACCCAAACTGAAGTAAAGAAGGGAAGAAATACCAAGGAAGTTGCGGATGAGGGAGGGAAGCTAGAAGAGTGAAGTCAGTCTTTCACTGCTGATTAAATTATCATCGGAGCCACAAAAGCATGAAATTGCTTGACATTTTGTCTGCCCCCTTCCCCCCCACACCTCCCACAACCCCCTTGAGGTTAGCTATTAGTGCTTTCCTTGGATGTGTAGCAGAAGGGGAGGGGGGGGAGGGAGCGGGCCAATCCAGACCAGCTTTTCCTGCGACTCAACGATTTTTCCAGAAGAATAAGTCAGGTCGGCTGTGGCAAAAAAAATATTTGTATCGTTGCATCGCATACCCAAGGGGTGACCAGCATGAACCGAAAGGATTGGGGGTATTTAGAAAGTATTGTTACAAAGCATGGGCACAAATAGTGCACACACACTTACCTGTATGCACACATGTTGAGTCAGCGCTCTGTTTGCCAAATTTCAATTTTTTAATTAAAATGGGTGGAAATAGTAAATGGATGCATTTTTATAATGCTTTTATCCAAAGCACTTTACAGTATTGCCTCACATTCACCCATTCACCCCAACAGCGGTGTCAACCATGCAAGGCAACAGCCAGGCCATTGGGAGCAGTTAAGGCCAATTTATACTTTTGCATCAAACCTACAGTACCTACAGTGTAGCCTATGTGTAGCCGTGTACCCTACAGAACTGTGATTGGTCCACTTTGTCTCCCTGATGTAGGTGACTGCATCACGTCTGCTACTTGCATAGGCTTGATGCAGAAGTGTAAAATGGCCTTCAGGGTTAGGTGTCTTGCTCAGGGACACCTCTACACTTCACTCTAGCTAGGGGGAGGCAGGGATCGAACCAGCAACCTTCCAGACAGGTTGCCAGACAACCGCTCTGCCTCCTGAGATACTGCTTCCCAGTAAGTCGTGGAGTGTCTTCTTTTCCCTCCTATTAGTTGGTTTCGAACCAATTGGGATCCTGGATTCGGGGGATCTAAGCAGGCACTCATACTCCGAAAGATGGAACCAACTGAAAACCAAAGGGGGAACGAGATAAACCCTCTCTGACGAAAATAGAATTTGATCAATGTTATGTATGTTTATTTGGATTTCAGACAAAGAAAATCAAACTCACTGTCATTTACTCTGATTGCAATATTCTGCTAAGTTGTTGTGAGGGGTGCTGCAACCACAAAGCCAGTGGTAGCTGCTTTTGTCTCTTCAACATGTCCAACATAGGCATGGCCATTAAGGAAATTAAATTTGTTCATCCATTATGGCTGATGACCAAGTCAATAGCTTCATCTGGGCCATTGCTGGTTCATTAATGTTTCCCTGTAGCCAGTGCAATGACATGTTAACATCCTGTCTCACGGTTAAATGTAAATTGCAATTACATTCAAATAGCCATTGTCACCAAAAGGGGACACATACATCCCAGCACTGAATGTAGAAATGGCAGTATAGCAGCAACACAAACACTGAGAACACACACAAAAGCACACACTTTCTGTTCTGTTCTAGTTCTACTTTCCTAATGTCTCTCAACAGTCTTGTCCTGCATGAGGATCCAGTGAGGGACTCTCTCTCTCTTTCTCTTTTTCTTTCTCTTTCTCTTTCTCTTTCTCTCTCTCTCTCTCTCTCTCTCTCTCTCTCTCTCTCTCTCTCTCTCTCTCTCTCTCTCTCTCTCTCTCTCTCTCTCTCTCTCTCTTTGCTCTGTCACGCTCTCTCTCTCTCTGCCTCTCTCCCTCTCTATCTTTCTGGTTGCTTTTTTTAACACCTGCAAGATTAACTCATGGGAGACGGTGGGTCCACCGATAGACTCTGCTGGCCCTAAAAGCGTCACGTCTTAGCATTCGCGCTGCCGTTCCAGTCCCCTAAAAGTCAATCGCTCCCCGTTCTCCGTTGCCGGCGTTCTCTCTCAATGCATCACTCAATGCAACTTTTAAGATAAGAAAAAAAGTTTTTAAAGTGCCTCTCAGTGGGGATGTCTGAGTTGTGTCTGTTGTGTGTAAGTGTGCGTGTCTGTGGGTGTGTGTGTGTGCGTCTGCGAGCGCGTGTGCGTGTGTGTGTGTGTGTGTGTGTGTGTGTGTGTGTGTGTGTGTGTGTGTGTGTGTGTGTGTGTGTGTGTGTGTGTGTGCGAGCGTGTGTGTGTGTGTGTGTGTGTGTGTGTGTGTGTGTCTGAGTCAGGGGTGAGGGAGCTATGAAAAAGGTGGTGGTGGTGCTGGGCATAGTTTTGGGAGATGACAGCACAGTTAGCATGAAAAGGTTATGGGTTCTCGACCCAAATGGCAAGGCGGCGATAAGGTGGCTTGGCATTCAGTGGCTCTAAAGACCGAAAGGGCAGGAGGAATGTCAGGTGTTTCCTCTCGCTCCAGAGAGACATAAATCACTCCCAGGAAGACCTTGAATCCCGGGACGCGCCACAAGGCTTTCCACCAGAGCTTTTCTAGGAACCGGTTTGAACGATGAGTCGGAAAGGGTTGATGTTGATGAGACAGAGGAAGAGATGTAAGTTGGGTCCTTCCGGGGTAGTGAGTAGCCTGAAATGACTTTTACGTTGTTGCCCCAAAAGATGAGCATGTTTGTGAGGAGAGGAGAAGAATTGGGAGCCTAGAAAGGAGGCGTGGCTAGAAAGAGGTAATGCGGGGGGTAGAGAAAAGAGGTAAGGTGGCTTGATTGCGCGACGCCCACTGAGCTGTTCCTTTCACTGTGAAGGTGCGATCACATGAGAGGCTTTCGCCGTGACCCACTCCATTGTTTTTCTCATGGGAAAGAGACACGGCCATTTCCCGAGGGGGGGAGGGGGCGACGCTCGACCCAACACGCCAACCAATAGATTCGCAGTACAGGCCAAAAACAACAGAATGCTTTAAGCTGTGGGTGATCGTGTGTGTGTCTTTTAAACTTGCCGTGCTTGAGAACACAACGGATAGCCTGGTGACGCGACAAATGCAGGTTCATGCATATGTATCTTTACAGACAAGATCAAATGGCAGTCAAATGCATATTTCGAAGTGAAACATGCTCTAAAAACAGACAAAACTGTTTCCGGCATTGATTGTGAACATGCTCGGCAACTGCTTGATGTAGCTTTATATGATAATGGCTACAAACACTTATGAAGTTTGTCAGCGTCATTGCAGGAAATGTGTTGATAAGTATGTACGATTGTACATACAATGTATGATTATATGTACGATTGGAGCTAAAACAATTAGCAATTTGCAATTTGCAACATGGGGTGGATAGCTGCATACATTGTGCAGGTTTGAGATAAATACGTCTTTGTTGCTACAGGCAATTTGTGGTACAGTGTACCAACATTTATTAATTTTTTCATTTAATTGCACTGTGCACAAATAAACATCTCGAATAATGAAATAACTATTATGGATGCCTCGGCACTTGAGTTGTCTGCGTTCCATAATGTGAAAATATTCCAAGGTCAGGTCGGCTGAAACGAAATAAAAACGAGCAGAGATTGCGATAGCCGGAGGTTATAACACGTTTTATTCTGGTGATAAGCACACCATTTAATTTCGGCAAAGACACGGATAAGTGATGTGGGCAGGATAAAAGCGCAGGGCACAGACCTGATGAGATGTTTCTATTTGTTTGGGTCATTTAAGCCATATCCATTATGGATGTTAGGCTTATCCTGCGAGGTGTCCTTGACACGTGCCTTAGTACATTCTACCTGCGCTCGTAAAGCAGGCAGGGGAGTGGGGCAACACTAGCTCAGGAGGGTAAAACAGGGTTGCTGGTTCGAGTCTCTATTCCTACCATTTAAAGCAGGGGTGTTAAACTCATTGTCGGTTCAGCACCGTAACGGACCAAATGCTACTTAGTGGGGGCCAGACTAACAAAACACTTTTTTATGTGATTTGAAGATGCACACTATGTGCGCTATACAGCTTTAAAATGTCTCGGCTTAAAAAGCTTAGTAAAAGTAGTGAAATTAGGAATACACACAAGGCTAGAGTCTGAGATATTTAGGCCTACGAAGTTTTATTCCTCTCTAATGTTGCTTCCCCTGTAACGTTGGGACCTGTGTTTTTAGGTGGTTATTCATAGGAACTACAACTGATTTTTTGTGATCATGGATAAAGTGAATAAGTCAATCAGAAAGAAGAAATCAATCCATTGTTCATGAAATTGCCTCCTGGGTCGGATTGGGTCAGCTCGCGGGCCCCTGATCTAAAGGATCCTTGAGCAAAACCTTTGGCAGAATTTTGGCATTTTTCTTTTATGGACTGAATCTTTTATGGACTCAAAAAAGATTTCCAAGTACCAAAGAACCAAGTACCAAGACTAAAAGACCAACACAAGACAAATGCCAGTGTCTAATGTAAGATTCATCACTGCGCCACTGCAGATGTATTTATTAATGGGGGTCACAATCCTCTTCACGCCACATTTCCCCTCAAACTCTCCAGGGCGTGTCAACCCTTTGTTATCGTTTTATTATTAGTATTTTATTTTTTCACTCATAATTTACATCAACATACCCTTTAAAATGACATTCTTCATTTAAGAAGAAGATGTCTACTGCGGTTTCTCATACCAGGAACACACTGTAATTCATAAAGTTATAACACTAAAATGTACTTTATAATGTTACAACATGAAGTACAGTGTGTTCCTCGTATGACCAAACTGCAAACATTCACTATGGCAGATGTTTCACGTTTACACAGTTGACTACATGTCCGCAAAAAAAATAATTTGATAACACATAAAACATTTGGGCTTTTTTGTTGTATACATGCAGACATGATTTGTCTCCTTCATTCAGTAGCCTACAGCCTTTGCTGGAAACCAACACATATCCAATATATTATTTAAAAAGGATTCCAAAAAATAATATCGAATCAGCAGGTCTTTGTGCATGTGTGCTTATAGCAAGAAGGAAGCATGTGGAGGAGTTGGATGGTAATCAAATTATCGCACACACATGCATTCTAACTATATACTGTATATAGCATACAGGATAACTCACACGGCTGTATGCACAAATGTGCACGATTCGGAACAGATTGAAATATGGTAGCCCTGCAGGAGAGGAAAGACAGAGGCCTTTTTGGTTGTGACGATATATATATAATATAATGGTGGGACTTTATGATAGTACTGTATACCCAGCCGGTAACAACGGTTATGCATAACATCAGAGTAGAGAAGGGAGGTTGGAGAGAGAGCGGTTGTGAGACCTCCCAGGGTCATTCAAGGTTGGGAACGTTAGGATTCCACATGGACGAATGCAAAGCCAAAAAAAGTGATTGATAAGTCAGAAAGTGTCCTTGATGCGCATTCTACCAGCGGGAGCATGTCAAACACGTTGAGCCCGTCTGCTGCGCCACCGTCCAAATGTGACTTTGGCCGGCGCAAGCGGGGGGAAGCCAGCGGGGGCGCTAAACCTCAGCAGCAACCAAAGCCTCTTTCACATGTAGCTCCCGGAGAAAGCGTTGTACGCCAGACGGACGTAACCTTTCAGCGTGCCGCTCCTGGTAATGTTTTAGCTTTCATCCACAACACAGCCGCACCGGGCCGGCAATGTTCCGCAAATGTTACATGGCCTTGAGGTGGGAAATTGCCAGAAAATATTTCCTGGGTTTTCGATCCCTTTTTCTATTCACACATGACCCCATGCAGGAAATGTTGTGGGTTGGGGATAGACTGCATGTGTGAAAGGGTCTTAACTAACTTAATTAACTAACTTAGTCTCTCTACAGCAGGGCTGTTCAACTACTTTCTTATGAGGACCTGGTTATTTACCTTGAAATTAAGGAGGGCCTGAAAGAATCAAGACTAATTATAATACTCTTAATTCTATGCATGAAGTATTTTTTTACTATTTGTTTATCTAACACGAAATAGGTCAGTTCATTAATTTCTACATATACCTGTGTTATTCTTATTCAGTGTTTTTTTTTCCAAAGAGTCACTGCACTGCAAGTCATTTTATTCATATCATTCATATTAATCAAGTGAATCATCAAATACATATAAGAAAATATATATTTAAAAAAAAGTGTTTGATTCGGTCTAAAATACAATTAAATAGCAGGAGTCCTACATCTCAGGATATTCTGGGATGCTCCATCCATCCATCCATTTGCGTCAGCTCCCTCTTCACCACAATGGACCGGTACAGCGCCTGCATCACTGCAGACGCTGCACCAATCCGTCTGTCCATCTCCCGCTCCATTTTGCCCTCACTCGTGAACAAGACCCCGAGATACTTGAACTCCTTCGCTTGAGGCAGCAACTCACTCCCAACCCGGAGGGAACACTCCACCGCTTCACACTCGGCTGCAAACCTGAGCAGTGTGATACCCCGATAGTTGGAGCACACCCTCCAGGTACTGTCCCCGACCTCCATGCTACATTGACTAGGCGTGTCAGCCATGACAGCCCGACAATGTCCAGAGCCTTCAGCATCTCAGGGCGAATCTCATCCACACCTGGCGCCTTAACACTGAAGAGCTTTTTGACTACTTCAGTGACCTCTACCAAGGATATGGGTGAGACTTCCCCCGAGTCTTCAGACTCTGCCTCTTCCACAGAGGACGTACTGGTCGGATTCAGGAGCTCCTCAAAGTGTTCTTTCCACCGCCCGACAATATCCTCAGTCTGGGTCAGCAGTTCTCCTCCCCGACTGAGCACAGCCTGAGCCAAGCCCTGCTTTCCCTTCCTGAGTCGCCGGACAGTTTGCCAGAACTTCCTTGAGGCCAACCGAAAGTCCTGCTCCATGGCCTCCCCGAACTCCTCCCACACCCGGGTTTTTGCTTCAGCAACCGCTGAAGCTGCGGTCCTTTTGGCCTCCCGGTACCTGTCTGCTGTTTCAGGAGACCCCTGGGCCAACCAGGCCCGAAAGGCCTCCTTCTTCAGCCTGACGGCTTCCTTCACCGCTGGTGTCCACCAACGGGTTCTTGGGTTGCCGCCACGACAGGCACCGACAGCCTTTTGACCACAGCTCCGAGCTGCAGCCTCTACAATGGAGGCTCTGAACATGGCCCACTCAGGTTCCATGTCCCCAACCTCCCCCGGGATGCACGAGAAGTTCTTCCGGAGGTGGGAGTTAAAGACCCTACGGACAGGGGCTTCCACCAGATGTTCCCAGTTCACCCTCACTACACATTTGGGTTTACCAGGTCTGTCTGGCAGCCTCCCGCGCCATCTGATCCAACTCACCACCAGGTGGTGATCAGTTGAACAGCTCTGCTCCTCTCTTTCACCCGAGTGTCCAAAAACATGCGGCCGCAGATCTGCTGATTACGATTACAAAGTCGATCAGCGACCTTTGGCCTATGGTGGTCCGGTACCAGGTACACTTGTGGACCACCCTATGTTCAAACATGGTGTTTGTTATGGCCAGTCCATGACTAGCACAGAAGTCCAATAACAAAACACCACTCTGGTTCAGATCGGGCAGGCCGTTCATCCCAATCACTCCCTCCAGGTTTCTCCATCATTGCCCACGTGTGCGTTGAAGTCACCCAGTAGAACTATGGAGTCCCCGGACGGAACCCTTTCCAGGATGCCACCCAAGGACTCCAAGAAGGCTGGATACTCTGAGCTGCCTGTTTGGTGCGTAGGCACACACAAACAGTCAGAGCTTCCCCCCAGCGACTTGCAGTCGCATGGGAGGCGACCCTCTCGTCCACCGGAGAGAACTCCAACACAGCGGCGCTCAGCCGGGGACTTGCGAGTATCCCCACACCCGCCTGGCGCCTCACACCTGGGCAAACTCTGGAGAAGTAGAGGGTCCAGCCCTCTCCAGGAGTTTGGTTCCAGGCCCGGTGCTGTGCGTGGAGGTGAGCCCAACCATATCTTAGTTGGTACCCGCTCCACCTCCCGCACCAAACTCAGGCTCCTTCCCCGCCAGTGAAGGTGACGTTCTACGTCCCTAGAACCAGTCGGCGATGACGGGGATCCGCACGCCCAGGACCCCGCTTTTGCCTACCGCCCGGTATACAACGCACCCGACCCCAATGACTCTCCCTGCAGGTGGTGAGCCCACAGGGAGGTGACTCCATGTAGTCTTTTCGGGCTTGGCCCGGCCGGGCCCCGTGGATCCAGGCCCGGCCACCAGACGCTCGCCGACGAGCTCCCCTCCCAGGTCTGGCTCCAGAAGGGTGCCCCGGTTTCCCTTGTCCGGGCGAGGTGACTGTGTTCTTTGGGAGACTTTTCATGGGGTCTTTGAATCGCTCTTAGTCTGGCCCCTTCCCTGGGACCACTTTGCCTTGGGAGACCCTACCAGGGGCTAATGCCCCGGACAACACAGCTCCCAGGGTCACGGGGGCACCCAAACCCCCCCACCACGTTAAGGTGCCGATTCACAAATTCAAGTTTGCATTTCATAATGAACATTAGTCTGGTCTTAAATGGGCAGCAAACATTTTTCCACATATGGGTGCATATACCGTAACTGTATGTGGAATTGTTCGAGAAAACCACAAGCCAATCAAAGAGAGGCTTTCTGCTCTTCTTGCTCTTGACAAAAGTGAAAACATCTCTGATGAAAGCTTTCCTTGGTAATGTCTACCCATCTTTTCACTAACTGAAAACGTGCGATTGCAAAGTGTGTCAACATTCTTCTGCTGGCTCCACCAACACGGTAGCAGGCATATATATAGTCACTGGCAGTAAATAGTACTAAACAGAAAACGAAAGTTTGGCCATCACTCAAACAAAAAATAGGGAAAAACACAATGGCTAATAACTCACATATAGAGCAGCACACCAGATCAAGGATAAAGTTCGCAGGGCACCGTTCTGCATGAAAAATGCTGCAGCCCCTGTTCGAGGGAGAGAAGGAGGGAGCAGAAGGGTACCATATCCCTGTTTTGTCCTAAGACTTCTAGTCCATAAGACCTGGTTTATCCTGTGCGTCCATAAGACCTGTTTGCCATAAGACCTGGTTGTCCTGTGGTCCATAAGACCTGTTGTCCATAAGACCTGGTTGTCCTGTGGTCCATAAGACCTGTTGTCCATAGACCTGGTTGTCCTGTGGTCCATAAGACCTGTTGTCCATAAGACCTGGTTGTCCTGTGGTCCATAAGATCCTGTTGTTCCATAAGCCCGTGTTTCGCTGTTGTCAATAAGAACCTTTGTCCATAGGACCTTGTTGTTCCTGTGGTCCATTAGACCTGTTGTCCATAAAGACCTGGTTATCCTGGGTCCATAAAGACCTGTTGTCCCATAAGACCTGGTTATCCTTGTGGTCCATAAGACCTGTTGTCCATAACGACTGGTTATCCTGTGGCCATAAGACCTGTTGTTCATAAGACCTGGTTGTCCTGGTCCATAGACCTGTTGCCATAAGACCTGGTTGTCCTGTGGCCATAAGACCTGTTGTCCATAAGACTGGTGTCCTGTGTCCATAAGACCTGTTGTCCATAAGACCTGGTTGTGTCCTGTTATAGCGTCCATAAGACCTGTTGTCCATAAGACCTTGGTTGTCCTGTGGTCCATAAGACCTGTTGTCCATAAGACCTGGTTGTCCTGTGTCCATAAAGACCTGTTGTCCATAAGACCTCATTGTCCTGTGGTCCATAAGACCTGTTGTTCCATAAGACCCTGTTATCCTGTGGTCCATAAGAACCTGTTTGTCCATAAGACCTGGTT
>PIJE02000107.1:658881-695882 GCA_002895965.2 Coryphaenoides rupestris | reverse complement strand
CTCTCCCTCTCTCTCCTCTGCGTGTGAGCTGGCTTCACTATCTCTCTCTCTCTCTCTGTCTGGTCTCTCTCTCTCTCTCTCTCTCTCTCTCTCTCTCTCTCTCTCTCTCTCTCTCTCTCTCTCTCTCTCTCTCTCTTAATCTAATTCTCCTCAGTGTCTCTCTCCCAGTCTCTCTCTCCTAACATACAGACAGTTCCCTCAGATGTATTGTGGGCTCATTATGGTGTTAAATCGATGCACACCCCCACAGAGATAAATGACATGACAACACCTTGTAGCTCGCACCACGGGGAGTTCTGCCCAAGTACCCTCGAGCAAAGTGTGTTTGTCAACCTGAGCACGAGCAAGGGTTTGCCTGTCATACTTGTGTGGTGTGTAGTGTGCCCCATAGAGCCGGGCTCAATCTGATTTGTCGTATGCCACTGCCCCAAAATAAACATTGCGCTCAATTCTGCTTGTTTGCCCGTGTGCCTTTGAGCAAAGAGGCCAGGGTTATCTTGCCCAACCATGTGGTTGTTTCCCACTCCCCCATCTTTGTTGTTGTTCCTGACTTTGTTAGATTTGAGTCCCGGGACACAAATGAATGACCGTCCCAGCCCCCCAAAATATAATTTCTGTCACGTCTCTCTATATCCGCCGCACCGCTGGAGGACTCTGTGTTCAAGGACACAATAACTCTTTGTTATCATGCATCCACATACGGACGACACGCAACATGGCGTGACAGAGTCAAAAAGCGCCATGTTATAATCCACCATCCAAAAATAACGGTGAACTGTCTTATCGCAAACGATAGGCTTCCATGACATGTAGAGGATTTAAACACCAGTCATGGACAGGCTTGCTGTGAATTTCAACTGTGGCATTTTTACAGAAGGGAACACAAGTGTCACAGAGCACGACATCTAAACTGAAAGTCAAATGTAGAGCAGCATAGTGCTGCTGTGGTCAATCACATCTCAATTATGGTTTCTGCAGTTGCAACGTTGAAAAGAAGGCTATTGGCTATTCAGCTGTCTAGCGGCTTCCAACTGAAACCGTAGGGCAGCAGCACTCGATAGATACATGGTTTGGTCAATGTTTCTACACGTGTATCCTGCCCTGCCCTTAACCTAACTAAAATGCAATTCAACTGGATATGTCGCATTTCAAAATGTCGCAGATGACATAAAATGTAAGGATAAGTTTGGTATTTAAAAACTTTTTTGTGACTATTGCGGACAATCATTTTTGAAAATGGTCCAGTATTCTGTGAGAGGGCTTCAGCTGTCTGCCATGAAACATCTGCAATGTAATCTTTCGCTGCAATAGCGCCTCGTCCTGTATGTCCTCTAAAAGTGCTTGTTTCTGCTACTGACAGGCTCAGATTGTGATGAAGTGTCTGACAACATAACATGACGGATCTCACAAGAGCATCAACCACCTTTCAGCCATCTAAAGCTAAAGTTCAGCCATGGTTGGGTGGTTGGAGGTTGGGTGGTTGGCAGGGCCGGCTCTAGGCATTTAGGTGCCCATTTAGGCGAGATTATGATTTGATAGCCCCCCCCCCCCCTGCAAAATTTTAGGGGCAGGATTATGTTTGACGTTTCTCCTCCTCCTCCTTTCTTCGTTTCCTCCTCTGTGCGTCCGAGGGCTTATTCCTTTTCATGTTTTATAACCGTTTTGTTTCAGATTTTGTATAGCTGCTAGTACTAACTAGATATTTTCGCTTGTAATTCTCAACGAATGTTCGAGAGAGGGCACTTTTTCACATTTCCTACTCGCAAGAGGCGAGTAGGGAATGGAAAAATTCAACAACAACAACAACAACAATTGCATGATGGGGGGCGCCACATTCAATAGAGACAGTAGGGAATTAAATGAATTTAATTACAACAAAAAAAAATTGTATAAACATTTTTTTTTTAATAAACATTTTCTTTTTTCAAGTGCCACTGCGCCTGTGCGCGCCCACTCGCCATTTGTCGCCCTAGGCGACCGCCTAACTTGCCTATGCCCAGAACCGGCCCTGGTGGTTGGAGACAAGACAGATCATCTTATGACCATCTCACACCAGGCACGGTGGGCCTGGTGTGAGATGTGGGTGGACTGTCCTGTCCTTGTTTCTCTATTGAGCTGGTGTAACACAAATTTTTTGGAAGAATTCACAACCATTCTCTCCCTAATGTGTCCCTCCTCTAGTCCGCTTGACATTGTTCCCGGTTTTTTTTTTTAATACATTTTTGGCTCCTTAGGCCCAAGCACACACTCCATTGTGAATAGCTCCCACAGCTCTGGCTTTGTGCCTGATTAAAATGCTATTATTCAGTCAAGCTTACAAAAGCCTTGACCCATTGCTTCCCAGTAACTATAGACCTTTATCCAAACATTTTTGAGAAAGTAGTTTGTTAGCAACTCCTACAAGTTACAGTCTGGTTTTCGCACTTAAACTGATGTGTGCTAATGCTGGGAAGTGCTCAGTTCTGTTGCCTCTTAACATAAGTGCAACTTTTGTCACTATTGACCACTCTATTCTCTTTATTAGGCTTCTAGGGATACGCCGAGATAACTGTGATTCAGACGAGCCATTTAATTCCAAATTGATCATTGTGCATCCAGAGGGAGAGTTCACAGGGTTGGCATTTGCTTTCAAGCTATATTGTCAGCTGTTTCACATAACCTTAGTAAGCTCTCTACCTCGCAAGACTGCCTAGCAGCTATCAAAGACTGAATGTCACATAACTTAACCCTGACAAAACACAAATCACTAACATATCCTGAGAGCATTTCTGCAAAAGTACAGCAGTTCATTGGTCCTTCAGCAAATGTTAACCGGGCCTCAAAAAACCGTAGGCGTCTTTTTTGACCAACACATGAACTTTGACATGCATTTAAAGGAAGTAGTCCAAGCCTGTTTTTTTTCAACTCAGAAACATTGTCACTGCCCTGTGTCTCGGCTCCAGTTGGTCTCCAAGACACGACGTTAGGTCAAACATTAAGTGTTGGCTTCTCTACACATTGCTCACCCATTGAGTACAGAATTGATTTTAAAATGATCTTAATCACTCTTAAAGCACTTCACGGACTGGCCCCACTTTACTGATCTGAATGATGTTGTCCCCTGTCCACAGTGAGGTCAGTGAGATCTCTGGGGTCTACCGACCAAGGCCGTCTGCTTGTCCTGGGATCCAGGCTCAAAACTAAGGGCGACCAATCTATTTCAGTTGTAGCTCCCACTCTCTGGAACCATCGTCAGCCACTGGATAGCTTTAAGAAGCTGTTAAAAACTAACTTGTTTCGTAAGCGCTTTGTTTTAGAATGTGTTTGTCTTCTTTGCATTTTTATTGTCCCCTATGTTAGAATCTTTTCTTCTATTGTTAATATTTTATTCTATTTCTATTCTCTTCAATGTTTTAATTGTACAGCACCTTGTAACTTGTTTCAAAAGGTGCTTTATACATACATTGTACTTAGTTTATGTACTTACTGTACTTACTGTTAGTCACTTAGACCCAAAACGATGGGGGGGGGGGAACATTGTGGGCGGCAGTAGCTCAGGAGGTAAGAGCGGTTGACTAGCAACAGGAAGGTTGCTGGTTCGGTCCCCGGGCTCCACCTCCTAGCTAAACTGCTCCTGATGTGTTGGTTGTTACCTTAAATGGTTGGCACCGCCGTCAGTGTATGAGGCATACACTGAATGTGAGGCAACTGTAAAGCGTAAAATAAATGCAATCAATTTAGCATTTACCATTAACCATTTACATTGTGTGGCCAGCTGAGCGCTGGTGTGGGTGTAACTCACATGGAGTGTATAAAATACATCAAATTCATCCCGGCAGTACCAGCATACAGCATATACTGTATTCATCTACTCTGCTCTGTGTATCTTGTGTGTGAGCGCCTGCATGTGGCTGTGTGTTCCAGGCTGGAGTCCCCTACTAGGACCCTGACTCTGGAGGCCCCGCGGGGGGTCGAGGTCAGCGCCGGCGTGGGAGACTTCCAGGCCTCCTGTCGAAAAGACCTTCTGCTCCAGTCCTCGGAGGGAGAGGTGGGTGTCTCAGCAGAGTGTGTGTGTGTGTGTGTGTGTGTGTGTGTGTGTGTTTGTCTGTCACACTGTGGACGTGAAAGCATGTGTATTTCTGGGTGTTGTGTGTATGCGTGCATGTGTGTGTATGCGTGTGCGTGTGTGTGTCTGTGTATGCGTGCGTGTGTGTGTCTCGTCACTGCGGTACTCCACAGCGTCGGGTCGGCTTCATTATAGTAGCTTATTAGGCTAATGAGCGTCATCAATCCAGGCGACCTTGTCCTCCTTTCCCCCCTCTCCACCCCTCCCCCTCGCCCCTCCCCCCCGCGCTCTATTTTGGAGAAGTGACTTCATTAAAGCTGCTGTGATGAGGTTTGCTGTCAGCGTGGGCTCTTCATGTGTGTGTATGTGTGTATGTGTGTGTGTGTGTGTGGTGTGTGTGTGCACGTGCATGCACATTGTTAGTCTGCTGTCACACAATGTCCTGCCACGTTGCTCGACACGCACAGCGTGTGTGTGTGTGTTTTTGTTTGTGTGTCTGCCATGTTGCGTGTCCATTGGAGCATAGTGTGTCATTAACTCAGTAATTAACAGGAGAATGGGCCTCTCTCTCTCTGCTCTGCTGTCGCTGTCATTGCCAAGCGCACACACACACACACGCACACACACACACACACACATGCACGCGCAAATGCAAACACATAGAGGGCCGTTATTTGAAAGTAAACGACCACAAATAAGTTTGAGAATGTATAACAAATTTATCCCGACCGTCAAAAGTTGAATCAGAACGTCTTTCATTGTTGGGAGTGCAGCAAATGCTGTCTTGGAGTATGTGTACTTACACGTTACACGTGTACTCGTGGGTAAGTTGTTAAACGACAGCAAGCCAGGCAGAACGTATGAACGCATACCATGACCATGCACCGCATCAGCCAAGGAACAACTACACACCACACAAAAACTACAACTCATTGCATTTCTCCTAAATCTATCGGAAAGATGAAGAGATTGGGAACATCAAATGGATAGCTGCAAAAGGAGAAGGAGGACACCGAAACGCCTAGGACCTAATGAAAGTCACAATAATGGGAAACTCTGAGAACAGGAAAGTGCTGAAGAGACAATTCAAGGTGTTGACACTTAACACCAGGGACACTGCAGTCAGAGCCCATCTATGTCACCCAGGATAAGTGGAGTGCATTCACTAAGCGTGGTGGAACGGTGAAGACTCAAACTCAAAGTTGGCCATGTTAACCATAACCGCAAATACACATTGTATTTGTCACACGTCCATGTGATTTCACACTCATAGTCTGCGAATATTCCATAATGCAGTGCAATTACAGCACTTTTATTCCTCAAATGAATCATTTCTATTTCAACACCCCAACTACACCCGAACTACATAATTTCAAACTATTTCCAAAAAATGGATCAAATGTAACGACTGCTAACCCCTCAGCACAGCTATCGAGCGTTGCATTTAATGAGTGTCGTTTTTTGCATTAAGATGGGAAACACTGGAAAAATAATCACAAAGTGAAATAATGAAAGGCAATCATGAGAAGTAATGAATGGTGCTCCACTGTCTGTGTTGCGGCGTGTCCAATGGCTGATACATACTACGCAAGAACAGAGAAATGTGTTCTCTCTCCTAGGGCTGCGAGAAAAGAATGACGTCATTTTGTTCTCACAGCCCTGTTTCAGGAGTTCTCGCAGCTTGTTCTCGACACATCATCCGGGCAGAACAATGTTCTCGTGTCGTGTCCGAGAACTATTGTGTGATTGGTCAATTTTAAGTGGGCATGGTTAATGCGCTTTCCGCCGGCACGGAAGTTTGTACAGGAATGGATAGTTTTGAGGATCAGCTGGCCGAGGCGGTGAGGAAGTATGAAATGTCGTGGCCAGAACGAACTTTGTTCTTGTTCTTGCCACCTCGGGAAACACATTTCTCTGTTCTTGTGGAGTATGTATCAGACTTTACCGATTAGAATTGAATGTCACTAGTCCAGACCGACTGTGTGGTCTCCAGTATTGGTTGTTTGGGTGAGCGGCCCTCACCCAAACAACCAATACTGGAGACCACACAGTCGGTTACACTCAACACTGCACTTCCTCGGGTCCTCGGCAACACACCAGCCGGTGCAGTGCCCTGTCAGTCCGCTGTGAATGGGCCGGGATCGCTTGCAGCTTTCTCAACTAGCGACCACTCAAACAACAAACCTGCCAAGTGTGTCCATCGGATGAGCAGTTGTCCAAATGACAGACATACAGACATACAGAGACTCCTTCCATCATAGTTAGAGTACACTTGTAAATGTGGCCAGGCGCTGGCAATGCGTATATGACAAGCTGACGTTACAAAGGCTGCCTTGGCGAGTTGAGCGATGTGTTTGAAGCCTGGGGATGCACATGTAGCGGCTGTGCTCGGCGCTCTGCATCCCGGTGGTCCGCTGTGCCGTAATTGTGTCTTCCTGCCACGATGGCGGCAGGCGGCCAGTGTCTGGTGTGTCTGGTGAGGAGATCAAAAATAAAATATTAATATTTTGGACAAATTCTGTGATTGTTCCATTGCATAACACTTGCTTATGTCGCACAAGCTGCTGAGAGATGTCTCACATTTCAACAATAAGCGGACATGGTTCAAGTAGAAGCGATTGGATATTATTTGCGTTGCAAGAGGTGTGATGTTACAGTGGATGATGGTGGCAAGCATTTCAGCATTTTTCTTTGCATCCCCACTTCCCATTCACATCACTACATACAGAGAACTAATTCCACGTACTGTATGTTCATGTCATAGAGGTGTCATCATAGGACAAACACAGCTGTCGCTCGTTACACAAATTATGTGTGGGCTCCTTTTATGTACCCGGACATCAGGGGTATCAGACTATACTAGTGGAGATGAGTCTGATACCCGTGCCCTGGTACATAAGGAGCCGACCCATAATTGATCATATTAACTGTTATGTCCCATGATAACACCTCAGTGAAAAGGGTCCACTTGTATTTATTTGCCGTACAAATGTGATATACGTGTTAGCGTAAAGTCATCGAAATCTCTGCTTAACTCTGCACTGTACTCTCTCTCTGACTCTAAGCATCTCCAGAGGTAGCTAGAACAGAATATAGAACAGTGATGGGACATATGACGCCTTTAGAGAATGAGTGTCCTGTGATGTCAACCTCCGTGCTCCTGTCATACAGATGAGCACGACCACACCCCTGCCCCATCCTCCAATATTTATGTATTGGCTTTGAAAATGTCAGGTGAAATAGGCACCGCCTTCTGCATACCAATGTCTCTGTGAAAGCCTCTCTCTCTTTCTCTATCTTCCCGTGTTTTTCAAAATCTATTTAGGAAGTAAGACTATTAACCTCCACCCAAAAGGAGCCGGGGTCTCTACCTGAAAGGAGCCAGGAAGTGCTGGGGCCATTATTATTATTATTATTATTATTATTATTATTATAATTTCTGTCAGGTTTTCTCTCTTCATAACGTGGCTCTGACATTGTCTGGAAGTGACCCATCTTGAACAAGACGGCGGACATACACCTGTGCTGCTGTCAGGGTGGGAGAGAAGGCAGAGAGACGGACAGACAGACAGATGTGTAGATGATCAGTCGTGGGACCAGAGGGGGGAGAGGTGTTTGACAGACTGATGGATGACTAGGACAGGAAGTCAAACCATGACGTTATGTGAGATGAGAGGAATGAACACACCTGCGATCCACAGAGAGCGAGAAGGCAGTGATCGTAGGACACACACACACACACACACACACACACACACACACACACACACACACACACACACACACACACACACACACACACACACACACACACACACACACACACAGGTGCCACCCAGAACCCTGATGAGGAGTCTGCTATGGCTCTTGCGCTCGTGTGGTGAATCATGTGTGGAGAAATAAATAAACACACGTATAGCCTTGCCACTGATGGGAACTACTGTATCACATGCTATCACGCACACACACACACACAGAACGACAAGCAGAGAGAGACTCCCCTACATAAGTCAAGTCTGAAGACTTGACGGAGAAAGTAGGAACATGTTAGATTAGCAGCTTTACACAAAGTATCAACATTAGCCAGTAGAGATTTTCTCATGTCTTGATGAATTGCTGTGTTTTCCTACTTTTGATCTGTTCCACATCCAAGAGTCCTTGGAGACCTCGAGTTGGCATTTTCCAGTCAAAGTCAGCTGGTCAATCATTCAGTCTGCCCGTCTTGCTGCTTACCAGTCTCCTATCCTGGTATATTTGTCTTCCCCTTCCCTCCGTGTGTGTGTGTGTGTGTGTGTGTGTGTGTGTGTGTGTGTGTGTGTGTGTGTGTGTGTGTGTGTGTGTGTGTGGGCAGACAGATCACCTCCGTGTCGCCCTGCAGGACAGCAGAGAGGAGATTATCCAGAATAGCACTCCCTTTTCACCCCACCGTACACTGCACAGCGATGACGCCGCCAAAACTGGGGGACGAAGGGGAGGACAGAAGGTCTGGGGTGCGGGGGAGGGGTTCGACCCAGGATGCCGTTGGGGAAGAGGCGGGCGTGGAGGAGGAGGAGGAGGGGCAGAATGGGGAGAAGGGGATGGAGTGGGGTAGGGGGACGTAAAGGTTTCGGTCGATTTCTTTTCTTTTTTTTTTTCTTTCTCTTTCTTCGCTTTTTTCGAATCAAGGTGTAAGGGACGGTGAGGCTTAAAGCTAAATCGATGTTGTCAGCGGCTGCCACTTAAGAGGGACCTATTAGAGTTGGAAAAGTTTAGCAAGCAGTTGTGGAATTAAGGGCCAAATGGGCGAGCCGTAGGAGAGCACAGGGCTTCCATTAAAATCAAAGCCAACGAGATCTGACGCCGCCTCTTTCTGGGTGCTTTTCAATACTCACTCTCTTTGTCGCTTTGTCTCTCTCTCTCCCCCTCTCTCTCTGTCTCTGTTGCTCTCTCGCTCTCAATTTCAGTTAATTTCAAAGGGGCTTTATTGGCATGGGAAACCCGTGTTTACATTGCCAAAGCAAGTGTGAAATAAAATCTCAGAAACTGTATGCTGGCCTCAGTTGTGGGGGGGCTAACTCTGGGCTGACTGATTTCAATGGGATTTGGACTGTATGCTGCTCAGCAGATTTGTTGTGTTTGTGTGTTCTGTTGTTTATTTGTGATCTGGATTGTATCGTTAGCCTCGGTTCATGTGCCTCCGCCGGCCCCCAAACGATTATATTGTGAAATGGTTAACGGAGACCAACCCTTTCCCAGCCCCAACGCTGGCTACACTGTCCCCTCGTAGATTATGGCTAATATAGCAGAGTATCACCAGAGGGGAGGGATCAGCTGGAATGTAAAGGGACAGATCAGAAGATCCCACCTCAAACATCTGAACACTGAACACTTTTCTCCAGGAGACACACCTGACTAGATCACACGAGACAAACGTATTCAAATGTCAACGCTGGGGAACGGCTATTTTAATTAATAAAAAGATTGGGTTCATTGCGGATGAGACCTACAAGGACCTTGTTAGTATCTGATTCGCAATTCCAAACCCCCGGTTGTACTTGTCAATATCTACGCTCCCAACTGGGACCATGCAGCTTTTTTTGACCAAATGAATCTCCTTAAACCCCAATCTAAATTGTCCATGTATGATTTTTGCCGGTGAATCTGAACAACAGCTATTTCAACCTCCATGACTGAGGCAGGCTGCATAGATCTCTGCCGTTTGCTCCCACAGCACAGAGGTTGATTTCTTCTCACAGGTCTATCATTGTTATTCAAGAATAGACCACTTCTTTATCGATAAAGCTTGCCTCCCTTCAGTCAAAAAGGCAGAATATTCAACCATCCTTGAATCCAACTATGATATTGATATTGTTTTTGGATACTAAATCCACCTCTATCTGCAGGTTTCATTGACACCTGGCCAGGTATACGCCACTAGCCACGCGGGACTCATACTGGTGATCGCATCTTTAGGTCACCATGTCACATTGCTAGTTAGGAGCGTGAATATCTGTTGAATACACAATCTTTTTCACTTTAAGAAAAACTACATTAAAGCACCAGCTGCTATTGAGATGTGTGAATTTTTTGAAGACACCACCACAGCCGCGCTACGTTGCTACACATTTCACTTTCAGTTTTGATGTTGGGACTTCACGTCATTATTGTAAAACGTGGGGGGAGTCCGCCTACCCGCCTCAGCCACTAAGCGTTGGTGACAAACAATGAATGACGGCGAATGCATGCATGAAGGCATTTGACTACTTAAATGGTCTTAAAAAATAGAAAGTCCATAGTGGTGGTCACATATCACAAAAACATTGAGCGTTCCTTTTGAACGTGACATCACTGATGCTTGAAATGTTTAGAGTTTAGGGAAACAAAATAAACTAATATTTTCCAACAATGTTGAGTGTGAGCTCAATATCACACTTGACACTGCTTGAGTTACATTAGTTAAACCTGTCAAAGAGTGAAGGTTTCCCTGTCTATAACCTTGCCCTACAGATCGAAGATAGAGATTTGCCACTTCACATCTGATTTGAAGTACCTAGACATTAATGTTCCTCAAAGGTTTTCCACCCTGAGAGATAGTAACTTTACACCACTGATGGGCAGAATCAAGCTTATATCTGTAAGAAAAGGGAGTCGAATCATGGACATGTATTTGTCCATTGCTATACTCTTCTCTAGATAAGATAATTATCACTTAAAGAAACCTAAAAATTGATGTAACGTATTTGCTGTTAATACATACAGTAGAGGGAGAGAGAGAAAAAAACCTTTGTATTTGTATTTTACAGATGCATTTAAAGTTATCTGTTTGGATGTACAGTAAGTCTATGTACAGAGATCACCATGGTGCAGATAGTGCAGGGAGACACAAATGATTGACAACCTTTACTGTGGCTTTGTTCCCCTGGATTGTCTTTTTCCTGTCACACACCGGCCAATAGTCTTGTTTTCAAAATCTTTTCGGGTGTTTGTAATCTGTGGGAAGTGTGTGTCTCTACAGTTGTGACAGTGACAGCTCTACAGTTGACAAATGCGGCTGGCTTCCCACCCCATGTTGTGTTGCTGCGGTGGGTGCACAGTTTGTCTTCTCTTGGAGAGCCAGGTCTGCCGGTGGCAGCCTCTCTCCACCGCGAGACTCTGCTCACCCAGTCTGTACATAGCCAAGGATTTCCTTAGTTTTGGATCAGTCACAGTGCTCAGGTATTCTGCTATTCTTTCTGCAATTTTTTTTTATAATTTGTTTTAGTCTAGTGAGGTTTCTGTCTGGTGGCTCTGCTGGTGTTTGTGAAGAGTTCCAGAACCAGCTGGCTGAGGGGGCAAGTCTCTAGAGTTTCTCTGTCGGCGAGGGCTTTGTTATGGAGCGTGTCAGGGTTATTGTCTTTGAGGTGATTATAAAACTGAAATGCTCTGCTGAATATTAATAATTAGTGGTTATCTTCCTAACTCTGCATGCATTATTTGGTGTTTTCCATTGGATGCAGAGAATGGATTTGCAATTTGGTGTTTGTCCCCATAATCTTGGTTTCAAGTGGGCCCCAGACCTTGCAACCATAAAGGGAAACAGGTTCTATAACGGAGTCCAATATTTTGAGGCAGATTTGAATTGAGATGAGACTTGATGGCGCTGAAAGCCTTTTTTGCCTGGTCTCTCGGGTCGCTCACAGCTTTTTTGAAGTTACCTGTGGTGCTGATGTTTAGGCCGAGGTGTCATTTTGTGTCTGTTCTTGGGCAATCATATTGAGGAAGATTTTATATTTGTGGCATTAGAGGTTTACATTCACTGGCAAGACTGTCTGGGACAATATTTACTGCATAGAGCATCTATAGCCACTGTGTGGTACTTAGCACCCCACATCCTACCTATTATTTCTCCATTCATTCAACATCGAATGGAACATATAGAAAACAAACCCTCACCACTCACTGACATGACTGCATTTGTTGCTTTCTGTAATCCAAATTAGTCCAGGCAATGAAACAGATTTTTTTAGTATTCAAAGTATTAAAATAAGATGCCTTTGACCGGATGTTTCCTATGTTCTGTTTTGCCCATGCACAGGAGTATTCACACTACATTGGAGTATCATAACAAAGTTCTCACAAAGCTCATATGGTCGATGTAATAGACAGAACTACCTAAATGTGACATATTTAGATTTTCTATTTTTGAATTATTTTGATTGTATCGTAGCGAGAGGAATGTTGTGCACATTCCATCCATCCATTTGCGTCCGCTTATCCGGGGCCGGGTCGCGGTGGCAGCCGGCTAAGCAGGGCCCCCCAGGCTTCCTTCTCCCCAGCCACGCTCTCTAGTTCCTCCTGGGGGATCCCGAGGCGTTCCCAGGCCAGACGAGATATATAATCTCTCCAGCGGGTTCTGGGTCTGCCCCGGGGTCTCCTCCCAGTTGGACGTGCCCGGAAAACCTCCAAAGGGAGGCGCCCGGGGGGCATCCTAATCAGATGCCCGAACCACCTCAGCTGACTCCTTTCGATGCGGAGGAGCAGCGGCTCTACTCCGAGCTCCCTCCGGATGTCTGAGCTCCTCACCCTATCTCTAAGGCTGAGCCCAGCCACCCTGCGGAGGAAACTCATTTCGGCCGCTTGTATCCGCGATCTCATTCTTTCGGTCACTACCCAAAGCTCGTGACCATAGGTGAGGGTTGGAACGTAGATGGACCTGTAAATCGAAAGCTTCACCTTCCGGCTCAGCTCCCTCTTCACCACAACGGACCGGTACAGCGCCCGCATTACTGCAGACGCTGCACCAATCCGTCTGTCCATCTCCCGATCCATTTTGCCCTCACTCGTGAACAAGACCCCGAGATACTTGAACTCCTTCGCTTGAGGCAGCAACTCACTCCCAACCCGGAGGGAACACTCCACCGTTTTCCGGCAGAGAACCATGGCCTCAGACTTGGAGGTGCTGACTCTCATCCCAACCGCTTCACACTCGGCTGCAAACCGCCCCAGTGCATGCTGGAGGTCACGGTCTGATGTAGCCAACAGAACCACATCATCTGCAAAGAGCAGAGATGCAATTCTGAGGTCCCCAAACCGGACACTCTCCTCACCTCGGCTGCGCCTTGAGATTCTGTCCATGAAGATCACGAACAGAACCGGTGACAAGGGACAACCTTGGCGGAGTCCAACACCCACTGAGAACGTGCTTGACTTTGTGCCGAGAATACGGACACAGCTCGCACTTTGATTTGTACAGGGACCGAATTGCACGTACCAACGGCCCCGGTACCCCATACTCCCGTAGTACCCCCCACAGGATTCCCCGGGGGACACGGTCATAGGCCTTCTCCAAGTCCACAAAGCACATGTAGACTGGATGGGCAAACTCCCATGCCCCCCCCCAACAACCCTGCGAGGGTAAAGAGCTGGTCCACTGTGCCACGGCCGGGACGGAATCCGCATTGTTCCTCCTGAAGCTGAGGTTCGACAATCGGCCGGAGCCTCCTCTCCAGCACCCTGGAATAAACTTTCCCGGGGAGGCTGAGCAGTGTGATACCCCGATAGTTGGAGCACACCCTCCGGTCCCCTTTTTTGAAAATGGGGACCACCACCCCGGTCTGCCATTCCACAGGTACTGTCCCCGACCTCCATGCTACATTGACTAGGCGTGTCAGCCACGACAGCCCGACAATGTCCAGAGCCTTCAGCATCTCAGGGCAAATCTCATCCACACCTGGCGCCTTGCCACTGAAGAGCTTTTTGACTACTTCAGTGACCTCTACCAAGGATATGGGTGAGACTTCCCCCGAGTCTTCAGACTCTGCCTCTTCCACAGAGGACGTACTGGTCGGATTCAGGAGCTCCTCAAAGTGTTCTTTCCACCGCCCGACAATATCCTCAGTCTGGGTCAGCAGTTCTCCTCCCCGACTGAGCACAGCCTGAGCCAAGCCCTGCTTTCCCTTCCTGAGTCGCCGGACAGTTTGCCAGAACTTCCTTGAGGCCAACCGAAAGTCCTGCTCCATGGCCTCCCCGAACTCCTCCCACACCCGGGTTTTTGCTTCAGCAACCGCTGAAGCTGCGGTCCTTTTGGCCTCCCGGTACCTGTCTGCTGTTTCAGGAGACCCCTGGGCCAACCAGGCCCGAAAGGCCTCCTTCAGCCTGATGGCTTCCTTCACCGCTGGTGTCCCCCAACGGGTTCTTGGGTTGCCGCCACGACAGGCACCGACAGCCTTTTGACCACAGCTCCGAGCTGCAGCCTCTACAATGGAGGCTCTGAACATGGCCCACTCAGGTTCCATGTCCCCAACCTCCCCCGGGATGCACGAGAAGTTCTTCCGGAGGTGGGAGTTAAAGACCCTACGGACAGGGGCTTCCACCAGACGTTCCCAGTTCACCCTCACTACACGTTTGGGTTTACCAGGTCTGTCTGGCAGCCTCCCGCGCCATCTGATCCAACTCACCACCAGGTGGTGATCAGTTGACAGCTCTGCTCCTCTCTTCACCCGAGTGTCCAAAACATTCGGCCGCAGATCTGCTGATACGATTACAAAGTCGATCAGCGACCTTTGGCCTATGGTGGTCCGGTACAAGGTACACTTGTGGACCACCCTATGTTCGAACATGGTGTTTGTTATGGCCAGTCCATGACTAGCACAGAAGTCCAATAACAAAACACCACTCTGGTTCAGATCGGGCAGGCCGTTCATCCCAATCACTCCCCTCCAGGTTTCTCCATCATTGCCCACGTGTGCGTTGAAGTCACCCAGTAGAACTATGGAGTCCCCGGACGGAACCCTTTCCAGGATGCCACCCAAGGACTCCAAGAAGGCCGGATACTCTGAGCTGCTGTTTGGTGCGTAGGCACACACACAACAGTCAGAGCCTTCCCCCCAGCGACTTGCAGTCGCATGGAGGCGACCCTCTCGTCCACCGGAGAGAACTCCAACACAGCGGCGCTCAGCCGGGGACTTGCGAGTATCCCCACACCCGCCTGGCGCCTCACACCCTGGGCAACTCCGGAGAAATAGAGGGTCCAGCCAGTGGTGTAGTGGTCCCTGGAGAAGTGGGTATACTCTAAATCAGGGGTGGGCAATTATTTTGGCTCAAGGGTCACATTTGGTTTTTCAAGTTAACAGACGGGCCGGGCCATTGGTAGATGAGGATCGCAGCGTCTAGCACCCCCTCCCCCCCCCCCCGAGACGCGCGACCTGCACCGAGTCAGCCACTCCCGGGGGGGGGGGGGGGGGTGTTAGACGCTGCGATCCTCATCTACCAATGGCCCGGCCGCGCCTCTAGCACCCGTCGCGCGTCCACTACTACTGCTGGATGGTGCGCATCTGGGGGAATTTAGAAGTGGGTATACGCAATGCTGACTGAAAAATAAGTGGGTATACGCCGTATACCCGCGTATACCCTGGACTACACCACTGGGTCCAGCCCCTCTCCAGGAGTTTGGTTCCAGACCCAGTGCTGTGCGTGGAGGTGAGCCCAACCATATCTAGTTGGTACCGCTCCACCTCCCGCACCAACTCAGGCTCCTTCCCCGCCAGTGAGGTGACGTTCTACATCCCTAGAACCAGTCGGCGATGACGGGGATCCGCACGCCCAGGACCTGTATACCGCCCGGTATACAACGCACCCGACCCCAATGACTCTCCCTGCAGGTGGTAAGCCCACAGGGAGGTGACTCCACGTAGTCTTTTCGGGCTTGGCCCGGCCGGGCCCCGTGGATCCAGGCCCGGCCACCAGACGCTCGCCGACGGGCTCCCCTCCCAGGTCTGGCTCCAGAAGGGCGCCCCGGTTTCCCTTGTCTGGGCGAGGTGACTGTGTTCTTTTGGGAGTCTTTTCATGGGGTCTTTGAATCGCTCTTAGTCTGGCCCCTCCCCTGGGACCACTTTGCCTTGGGAGACCCTACCAGGGGCTAATGCCCCGGACAACACAGCTCCCAGGGTCACGGGGGCGCCCAAACCCCCCCACCACGATAAGGTGCCGATTCTTTGCAGAATGTTGTGCACATTCTGCAAAGCGTAACATTGAAAATATCCAGTTTTGCAATCAAACTAAGACTTTTGCAAGAAATCAGTTTCATCGCCTGGACTACTTTGAATTATAACAAGCAACAAAGGGAGTCATGTCCGGGAGCATACATCTTCCACTCAATAATCGATGAATGGGGATATAATGGGCAGTTTCTTCCCCCCCCCCCCCCACCTCTCTCTCTCTCCCCCCCCTTCTCTCTAAGTGTCTCTCCCTCTCTGCCTGTATGTCTCTGCATTTCTCTCTTCCTCATTATCAGCTCCCTCTTTTTCTCCTCTCTTTCTTTCTGTCTCTCTCTCTATATACATATATATTTCTCTCTCTCTCTCTCTCTTTCTGTGTCTCTCGCTCACTCCCTGCTATGTTCTGTTGTTTTGTCACCACTAGACTTGTGCTATCTCATTTGTTTTCTCTGCATGTCAGTCGTAGATTTTCTTCCGGCCGCATCGTCTCTCTCCTGTTGTTCCCTAAACCTCCCGCCTTGTCACAGCAAAAATTAATTTCACCTTTCATATCAATTTTGTCTTCGTCTCTTTCCCTCTGCAGCCTCTCAACCATCCACCGTTCCCCTTCTGTTGTCCCCCTTCCCTTGTTCACTATCTCTGGATACCTCTCTCTCTCTCTCTCCCTCTTTCAGCTCTCTCTCTCTCTGTTTTCTCTCTCGTTTCCATCTTTCTCTCTGTCTGTCTGTCTCTCTCTCTCTCTCTCTCTCTTGCTCCTCGGGCGTCCTGCCAGACGGTGCACTTTAACGAGGCTTCTCTCACAAATTGAAACATGAAACCTCCATTTGCTCAAAACCTGTCCTCTCCTCCTCCCCCGCCGCCGCCACCACCGCCACACTTTGCCGGCCGCCACGGGAGTCTCAGGGACTCACTTTTCAAAGGTGGGGAGGGGACGTGGAAATTGGGTAATTTCCCAGTGATGGCTCGGCGGTAGCTCTAGACCATCCCACCACACACACACACACACACACACACACACACACACACACACACACACACACACACACACACACACGCACACACGGGGGGGGTGCACCCTTTCCAGCAGCGTATGTTTGGCTATCAATATACATGGGCTTGTTGCAGTGAGTTTATAACACACTCATTTTCCCCTTTTCGATATGAGATTTAGCACCCTGTTAACTGCGTTAGGTGGCCAGTTTTACTCCACCTCCACGGTTGGTTATAGCCTTTTAAAATAAAATAAAAAGAGCTATCGTGCTAATCATATTCTCCTGAAGTAGCTACAAAAGGAGTTTGGATACAAAGACAAGTGGATTGTGTAAAGTGTGCAACGACATCCCATTGGACATTCCATGTTGATGAGGTTGGGGAAGTACGTGGACTGCATGCACGTCGGTGTGTTCGTTATCAGTTTAACAAACAGAGCTTTTACAAACTTTTCTGAAATAAAACTGGATCAACTTTGCACGGCCGGACAATGCGATTAACTTCTCGCCCTCGCCTCTCTGATAATGCAAAGATATTGCATGACAAAATGCTAAATAAAGAATTAGCATTTTGAATCAGTGTTAGTTTAATGAAGTTACTTCGGTGTGGAGGACTCAGATTGGTTGATGCTCCCTGTGCTGTATGAGGAAGGCCTACTCTGGGGGTTTGACTGGGTTCACTTACCCAGGATACAAGTGGGATACCTTTTGAGTTATTCTCTTTGTTTTACCTGCTGGGAAGGAGATGGGGCACTGTGTGAATTAGAATAACAGCAGGGAGTAATTCCCCATTGCCACCACAGATGCTCTGGTGCCAAACACACACACACACACACACACACACACACACACACACACACACACACACACACTAGCACACACACAGACAAACACAGAATAGTTATGCAAATACAGAAGTGAGACAGGAACGCACTTGCATGCACACACACTCAAACACACACACGACACACAAAGTAGTACAGACACACACACACTAGTATAGACACACACACACAGACTAGTACAGATGGATACATAAAAATACAATAGCACACACACAGACAGATACACACACAGACTAAAGCACACAAACATACACATAGACTAGTACAGACACATACGGTACACACACATACACACAAGACATTGGCACACACACACACACAAAGACGATAGCGCACAGAGATTACACACATGTTTGTCATCGGCTCTGTCCCCTTTACAAGCCTAATGACCTGTGTAATGCAGTCAGATGGCCGTGTGGTGTACCAGCTATGTGTGTGTGGTCGTTTTGTCTCTTTAACCCTCATCACCCTCCTCCCAAACCATCACTCTGCCTCCATCTCTTTCCTCTCTCGCTCTGACATATCTACACTCTTTCAGGGTCGCTCCCTCCTTTCTCTCTCTCTTCCTCTATAGCTGGTCATCTTACTTTCCTGATGTTTCTCCACTTGTAATGTAATGTAATGCTTGAGATCAGTATTCTGCATCTCTCTTCTACTCCTTCTCCTCGGCTAGCATCTTCTCTTCAATCTTCCACTCTGCTCCTCTCTCTGTCTCGCTGTCCATATATTTGTCCATCTCTATCTCCCTCTCCCTCTGTCTGGTCCATGCTGGCTGTATCAAGCAAGCGGTCCATGGCAGAAATGTAATTTGATATCAGATGTGTGTGTTCCTGAATGCCGGGTAAATATGTCAACCAGGCACACACACACACGCAACATGTCCATGTTTCCCAACTGACTGACCGGCTGCCATTTTCCTACTGCTGGAGCATAAACAAACGATAGTACGGGAGGCGGTAGTGATGAGGGAAGTAAAGCAGTGGTCTGACCAATCAGAGGTCGGTCTTCAGGACGCCCTGAGCGACGTAGACTGGGACATGCTCCGATCCGACTCCAGTGACGTCAGTGAGTTTACGGACGTAGCGACGAGCTACATAGCAACACTTGCGGACACCATCGTCCTCACGGTTAAAGTTAGAACCTTTCCTAATCAAAAACTGTGGGTAGATGGATCAATCCACGACGCCCTGAACACCTGCACTGTTGCCTACAACTCCTGCCTCGTATCTGGCCACATAGACGAATACAAAGCAGCGTCCTACGGACTCCAGCGATCGGTGAAGGACGCAAAGAGGAGGTACAGACAGAGTGGAGGTGCAGATGGAGCAGCGCGACACCAGACTCCTATGGCAGGGGCTACGTACTATCATAGACTACCGGGGCAGATCCCCCTCAACTGAGTGCCAACGCAGCCCTATCAGACGATCTGAACTCATTCTATGCTGGGTTCGAGGCTAGCAGGACCGTAGCTGAAGTGAGTTCCATTGCTAGCGACGAGCACACTCACTGTGAGGGTGTCGTCCACCCTGACAGGTCGTCCCCCAGGTCGACCCCTCACCGTGAACACAGGATCCCCCCAGGGTTGCGTTCTCAGCCCCCTACTGTACTCTCTGTACACACATGACTGTGGCCAGGTTCAGCTCCAACACCATCGTCAAGTTTGTGGATGACACAGTGGTGGTGGGCCTGATCTCCGGTAACGATGAGAAGGCCTCCCTAGAGGAAGTTGCTAACCTGTCACTCTGGTGCCAGGACAACAGCCTCATGCTGAATGTCTCCAAAACCAAGGAGCTGATTGTGAATTTAGGACACAACAACAGAGGACTTACAGACCACTGGGGATTAATGTGACTGCTATGGAGAGGGTGAGCAGCTTCAGGTACCTGGGAGTCCA
The DNA here is from genome assembly GCA_002895965.2 of Coryphaenoides rupestris. Lineage (NCBI taxonomy): Eukaryota > Metazoa > Chordata > Actinopteri > Gadiformes > Macrouridae > Coryphaenoides > Coryphaenoides rupestris. The sequence continues at coordinate 676,155 of PIJE02000107.1, read as the reverse complement.
CATCACAGAGGGTCAGACTTGAACCACACACATTGACACAGGAAGGGTGAAGCAGCGCCTCTACCACCTCAGGCAGCTGAGGAAATTCAAAGTCTCCCAGAGGATCCTTCAGACCTTCACCGCTGGTGCGGTGGAGAGCATCCTGACAGGAAGCATCACTGCCTGGTTCAGCTACTCTCAGGACAGGAGTGCTTTCGGGGTGGTGCGTTCGGCTGAACGTACTTTGGGCACTAAACTCCCCACCCTGCAGGACCTGTACTCCAGGAGTTGTCAAACCAGATCCTGCAGGATCATGAAGGATCCTCACCACCCCAACAACAAACTGTTCCAGCTGCCGCCGTCAGGTAAGCGCCTCCACAGTCAGGCTGCAAGAACAGAGCGACTAAAACAGTTTCTTTCCACAGGGCATAAGGACTGAACTCTGACCTCACCAGGGCCCCCTCACTGCCCCTCCCTTGCACACACACATACACACAAGGCCCCCCCCACACCTCCCATACACTCAGTTGTTAGTACACAGTACATGCATAGTTTCAATACTTAACTCATATTAAAAATGTCTATTTATATACAAATCTTTGTATACAGATATAAAAAATACCCAGCCCCTCTCTAATATATATATATATATAGTGACACACTCAGGGGGTTGACGAGTGTTCACGAGACTGAAATTAATTAATGCAAGTTCCACACCAGGATTCAATTAAATACACACTTTATCAACTGTAATGGGGAGGGAAAGTTCATGGTTAATAGCAGTGCCAAGTCCGTAATCCAATTGATTCATCGTAGTCCATAAGCAGGGTCTAGCTCACGGGGACGAATTCGCAATACAGATCAAGGCGAGGCAGGCGGGAGGGTAGTCAGGCAGGCGAGGGTCATACACGAAACTGGTTCTCAGACGTTCAAAGGCAAAGGCACACAGCCACTTCTTTCTCTTATCACAGAACTCACAGCGCATTAATCTCAAATCGTCGTCGTCGTCATCGTCGTCGTCATCATCGTCGTCGTCGTCGTCCTCGTCGTCGTCGTCCTCCACCTTCACCACTTCGACGTCAACCTCCACTTCCCAGGTCCTCTCCTATTTATGTCCTGAATACAGGGCGTTGATTGGCTGCCGCCGAGTTCCTCTAACAAGGCGCAGGCCTTTCCAATACGGCTGATTGCCAGTCTAGGCGGCTGTGTCTCAGTGGCTCCCTCTAGGGGCCGAAGTGTGAATGCCGGGAACGAATAATGCTTCCATAGCTCTCCTCTTATGCTCCTCGGTGGCCGGCTGCCACAATATATATATACTCTTATATATAGATATTTTCTTTTTGGTATTGTATTGTTTCTTTCTTTCTATCTTTTTTGTATTTTTCTATTATCCAGTACTTGTTGCTGATTTACCCGAATGTTCCCTCTGGGAATGGTAAGGTAGAAATACGATCTGCTCCTTATCTATCTTAACATATTAAGCACATAGATGTCAACTGGCTTTTATCTAGAATTACTTTAGGACAAGATGTCAGCCCTCATCCGGCAGTAAGTAGTTTAAATCAATCACTCCCCCCGTCTCTTCTCCGTCGACATATCTCTCATCCTCCGTATGTATTAATGTCTATCTTTCTATTTGTTTACACGATTCTTTCAATCTTTCTCTTGTATCCTCATTCCCTTCATCAAGCCATCCATTCATCCAGCATCAGCCTTCCACCATTCATTCAACCCCCAACCCCCCTTTTAGCCTCCATAAACATTACATAGCATAGACCTTTGAACAATCTGGATAGTGTGACACGTCTATCTTTGAGGCGCGCACACCAACATGCACAACGAAGACAGAAGACGTTGTGTTGTTGTCCTCAATATTTGTAACTCTACAAGTATGAGCTCAAAGTATTCACTTACTTCACCAACTCGCATATATTCACATTAACTAGAGTAAATCATTCCAATTATGCAACCGATGCTTTTGAGGAAATTAGAAGGGGAACTACCACTTTTATGATTGATTGTCCAGTTTCTTGGCACCTTTTAACATTGGGCTTTTGAGGGGTGATGATGATGCAACGGTAACGTTTGCTACGTTTGCGAGATAGCATGTTTATTTTGACTCACTCACTGACGAACCTGGTGGTCCGTGCATAAACACATTTCGTCTATTTCTTTCCTGCAAAGGTTTTAATTCTTATCTCTCTTCACTCTCTGCTCCACCCTTCCTCTATCTTCCACCGGCCGTCTTCAAGCTTCGCATTTGCTTACAGTTTGCACTGTCAAACTATTGCCTCGTCATCGCCACTAGAAACACTGGCCTGGCCTACTTCTTAGTTTAAAAATTCTACCACCAGCGGTGCCTGGTGGTTGACATCTATCCAGGGCTGTCCTTCTGCTGCCTGCAGCACAGCGGCCACAGAGAGCACCTGGTGGCTTACTTACCCACAGCACGCCTTCCTTTTCACGGCCAACACTTCCAGTCGGTGGCACTAAACGCACCATAACATTGTTTGACATGGAAGAAAAGATGACGAAGAAACAACAACATAAGACAACAACAAAAGGTGTTAACCACTCGCAACTCGTACCAAGCTGACTTTGACCAATCATTTTGTAGTTGGTACACAAAATGTGTTTTGTTATTTAGAGCATGCGCAGTGGGCGTGCTTGCTGTGGAGTTGAGGAATGAGTTTGGCTTGGCCCAGTACGGTTTTATGAAAAACAAAAAAGAGCCTTGGTGTTTAAATGCTTGCAATCATCGGTAATATCAATTGCAACATTTCACACAATGTGTTTACTGGATAGTAATAATTTGACCGGCCAAATCTAATCAACAGATCAATTTGGCGAGCTGATGTCTTGGGTAACTAACACATGAACTTAGCGTTGTAATTGAAAGGTCATTCTCTAGAGTCTGGGCTAACCTAGCGCTGCGGTGTGGTGCAGTGGATCCACATTATGCTATTGTTTGTGATATCCAAAATGGAGGTGGACTGGGTTATGCTGCCATCAAGTGAACCATTGGAACCAAGTGATAAGTGTTTTTTTTTGGTGTGTATGTACGGGGGGTGGGGGGGTTATATTGTCTTGGAATCTGATTTGTATCTTGCAAAACGGAACACTTACTGTTTCTATGACGATAGCACTGGTTTAGTAATCAATACTAGAGTATTGATCACCTAACCAGTGTTATCAAAAGACATCATGAAGGCAAACGTGTGTGTGTGCGCACATGCACGTGCACCTGGAACGTGAAACCATTCGTTACACTAATTGGATTCCCGCTCATCTTCCTCATCCTCACATCCCTCGGCCTGACCCCCCCCCCCCCCCCCACACACACACTACGTTCCTTCAGCTTCCTCTTTCAACCCATCTCTCCTTCCATCTATCGTCCTCTCATCTTCCAGCTCTCTTCCTCTTCTCCCTCCCTCCTCTATCCTGAGTGACTTCCTCATGTCACTGTTAGCATCGCCTCACTAGGCTCTCTGCTAGCTTTGACAAAAAACGTTGAGTTAGTCGGTATGTTTTACAACGTCTCTGCTATACTTTTCGTGTTTAGCCTTTTGCTTTGCTGTTCCACTGCAATGCAATGTCTTTAAAGTAGTAGCTAACTTTAATGTTGCCTATTCTGTCTAAGCTCAGGTAACATTCGTCAAAATGTCACACCCTTGCCGCTGTCCAAATTCACCTCCCATCATCATCATCATGATCCAGACACAGCAAACCAATCATAATGCTTTTCATTTCACATGACATTTCAAATAAAGTTACCCTGCATTCATTGGCTCGTATTTCAACATGCACACTCAATGTATTTGATTTGATTAAAAACAATAGAGCAACAAATGACCGTATGTTAGGGGAGGGGGCGGAGTTTGGGGCCCCCGAGAGGTCAGAGGGCCCCAAGCACCAGCCCCAATCAGCCCGGTGGATAATCTGTGCCTGACTTCAGCCCTGTCCAGTAAAAAAACTCAACATGAATGATTTCTCGTGAGCGAGGCTACACTGGGTGCAAGAATGGATCCTTTTTATCACACGGCAGCATTTACACATGTGATGTGCAGAGCGTGCAGAACCCCCAGCACCGAGGGCCTCGTGTTGTGTGGCCGGTGGCATGTTCAGCGATGTTCACGCTTTACGCCGCTCTGCTCCGGCTGTTCCGCTGTGTCACGCAAACACAAATAATCCATCCAAAATATTTTGGGATGTTTCTTTGCTTTTTTTTTAATGTTTGCACACACCTGATTCAGTCAACTCCAGAACACCATTTTTACATTTTAAAACCTCCGTTCGGTGTTTTCTTTTTCTGCCAATTCCAGAGACAAAGCTTAAATGTGGAGATTTAAGCTTTGCACAGTCTCAGCATCTCCCTGGCTGATCCGTTCTCTCCTGCTTAGAAGTCTATTTTGTCTGCGGAGCGGCAGATGTATCACCGCCATCATCAACATACATTATACACAAGTTGCACAGCCATCATCCTACAAATGTACAGATTTGTCCTTTTTGCCAATCACGATCCACAGAGTTATGTACAATCATTTGTACAAGGTTTCTTTTGAGCAGGCGAAAAGCATTGCCGTTTTTGATAGTTGTCAATAAGTTAATAAACAAAAATGTTTGTATATGTACAGTATGTTGTATGGATCTTATTGATACACACAGAATACATATACAATTATTGCATGTGTGTGTGTGTGTGTGTGTGTGCGCGCGCGTGCGTGCAGGTTTGCATTACCTGGCCTGGTGCTTGCTGTCTAAGCCCTGTAACTTTGATTAGTTATGCAATCTGTCAATCAGGGCTTTAATGGCAGGATCTGCTGTTTGCTGAGCCTGTCAAAAGTCACGGTGAGACCCTGTCCAAAGCCCCCGCCGGCATCACTCAATACTGGCAGCCGCTCCCCTCAGGGTCTCAACGCATTGGAAATCATTTAGAGTCCTTGGAAGTCTCCTCTGACATTACTCTGACACCAGTTCAGGGTGCTGTGTAATATAATAGTCTGCCAATGCCTCTTGTGGTTCTTTCTTTGGGTGTTTAGACCCATCCATTTTGTGTCTTTGTCAGATCGCCCTCTCAAACGCTCACACTCCATCTCTTCATCTCTCTCTTTTCACCATCCCCTTCTCTGGCACATTACTCTCCATCTTTCTTCTTCTCTACCTCCCCCCCGCCATCATTAAAGTTGTCGTGGCTCGGCAGGAAAGTTGGAAATAGGAATGCACTCCTTGTCCTCACGTATCCTGATAAGACGCAGCGCAAGTTCCCTTTGGCGGTTTGATCTCTGTACCTCTGAAAGCACCACGCATACACACACACACACACTCTGTCTCTCTCTCTCTTTTTACCATATTGTTTAGCTATTAAACACAGCTCACTTCCCACCCCACTACACCCGCGAGATCATTACAGAATCCAACACAAAAGAAATAACGTAATATAAACAAGTGTGGGCATTGGTGTGCCCTCATTCAAGCTTGCTTTTCTTCCTCTTTCAAAGACCTATTGCCTTATTGATTTTTATACGTACTTCTCTCCAAACTAGCTCTCCATTAGCACGTTTTTTCTTTGCTCAATACTCATTTTGTTCTTACATCTTTCTTTTCATTCACTCGAAACTACCATTAGGGGGCACTGGAGGTGTTTCTCCCCCACCCCCCCCCCCCACCTCAGCCACAGAATGTCTTTGGTCAATTGGTTCCAATATGTTGCCTGTACAACACGTGTCCTCTGTCCTCTTTCCATGTCACACAGGGATTAGCAAATCAGTGGAGGACCCGGCGTTACGGTCTACGGCCTCAGTCCCTTCATTATCTGCATAATATACACACCAATATACAGTCAGACTGTACCCATTGCACTGGATGGCGCATAGGGCCCAAAAGCCAACAATGGCTGATGGTTGGACATGAGACCAGCACTATTCCATAATAAAACATAAAACAAAAAAAAATTTAAAAACATATTTGCAACAGAAACAGCAAAAGCAGTAAACAGGCAAACAAAATAATGAACTAATTTTCTTTTCCCTGTCTCTCTGCAGATCTTCCTAGACGCCAACACCATTAGGCTGGGCAGCATTCCTCACGGTAGTGCTGTGGACCCCTTGGAGGGGGCGCCAGCGGGCACCACCTACACCAAACAGACTGTGTACGAGTTGTGCGCCTGTGCCAACGGCAAGCTGTATCTGTCCCCGGCGGAGAAGGGCTCCACCTGTCAGACAACCAGTAACTTTTGTCTATGGAGCTGAGGACGGAGGTTGTGGGGGGGGGAGAAAGAGCCGTCGCGCGAGGAAACTAACGCAACTGCATCGACATGGACTCAGCTTGACGCAGGAAGCTAGTGCCAGCTACCAGGCCAAATCAACATGGATTATAGCTCTGTGGGTAGAGAACGCCAATGAGGGGTGGGGGGGGGGGGGGGGAAAGAACCAACACAGATTACGGTGTTGTGGGAAGCTAAACAAGCGAATGGGCTGGAACAGCTGGCTTATTTTTCGACTACGATGCGGAGACTAACGAGCAAAAACGGGGATGGACAGGCGTTTTTGGACTAGACTTCGCCACAGCGCCACCAAGCAGAGAGAAAGACACGGTTCTGCACTTACTGCAGTTTTTTTTCTTTTTAGTTTGCGAAACGTCCTCTCGAATTTATCTGGGAAACCTTGAGAGTGACTGCCCGCCCAAGACAGGGAAATAAATTGTTGGATTTTACACACTGGAGGCGTGCGCTCCGTCGGGTTCCGACTAACGAGAAGCGTTAGCACCAAACACCCGTGGACGATAGGAATGGGTTCACCTGATAGTGAAGAAGACACACAATGACTGACTGTGGGGTTTGCCCAGCAATAAGCTACGGCTACCTAACAGACCAGATTTATACCAGAAAGGCCTTTATCCCATCCCCCTGTATCCCTTCACCCCCAAACTTCCACCCTGCCTACTGCTCTCTCAAGGCAGATTCTGACCAAAAAGACGAGACTACCCCATTGGAGATTTTTTTTATGGAATTATCACACTAAAACCTTCTAAAAACCATTTATATTGTAAAAGTCAGGATTCCTTTTAGGGATTCTTTGGTGTGCACGACTAGGTTTGATGTTTCTCAGCTGACAATAAGTACTGGACACTAGATTGGCTGAGGGTCTAGCTTAGTAGTTTTAAGCGAACATTTGAGATGTAATGTTGAGTCTTGATGACGACTCGAGACTACCAGAGAACTTTCTACAAATAGACCGTTCACATCAACACCAAAATGTTCTAAAACAGCAGTTTTCAAGTCCCTCTCGTCTTTTTGGCCCGAAGTTTGCCTTAAATCTACTCTTCACCTGATCGTGACTGTACAGTTGATGCATAAAGCAAATAGTGCAAGCTCTTATTATTTTCTCTCCTAAAAAAAGAAAATCTTGTTTTTGTTCTACAAATCAGATTGCAAGTATCTGCCATCTTGGGGTTTATTTTAGCACTGCATGTCTTTTTGCTTCTTCCTCCCCCGACCCATTATTGTGTCGCACATTTGCCATTCTCTGTGCGTCTTCCCACAGTTCCCCCTTTTTCGCCATCTTCGTTTCATTTCCGGTTTCCACAAATATTTCTCATATTTTGATATCATCAATCCGTCTCTCTCTGTCTGGTTGTTTTGTTCCTTTATGCTTCTGGGTAGGGCTTTGTCTTCCCTCTGCCTCACACACTCCCCACCCTCCTTGTCTCCATGCTCTGTATATCACATGTTCTCTATCTGCCTCCTGCCAAACAACTAGAAAAAAAAAGAAAAAAATAGGAAATTAATACATAACAAAAAAAAAATACAAAACTGCCATTTTTCTCACTCGTCATGGTACCACTTCCTGCGCTGCTTTTTTCACTTCTCTTTTTCACTGCTTTTGTGACGTTTTTTGCGATCCTCTCTCCCTCTGTTACATCATTTTAACCCTACTTCTACTCTCTCTCTCTCTCTCTCTCTCTCTCTCATTTGACCCTTTGGCTTCACCTGCAGCACTCTCTCCTTTGCTCTCTCTCTACCTTTCTATCTCTCCCTCTCTTGGTGATCAGCTCTCCTGACTTTGGTGACTCCTCCAGTTTGGCCTACTGCTCCCTCCCTCTTTGTTGCTTTGTTTTCAGATTTTTTCCCCTTTTCTCCTGCTCCCTCTCCCACTCTCTCTCTCTATCTCTCTCTCTCTCTCTCTCTCTAGTAATTACCTTTCTCTCTTCTTAACCCCAGCTCCCCTTTCTCTCCTCTTATCTTCTCTCTTCACCCTCTTTTCACTCACCTCTGACCTTTACACCCCCCCCCCCCCCACACACACTCTTTTACACACACACACTCACACTGACACTCAGACACACACACACACACAGACACACACACACACGCACACGCACACGCACACTGACACTGACACATCTGCTCCGCCTCTCAGTCTCTCTCTATCTCTCTCACTCATATGCTGAAACAATAACACAAGGGAACCAACAGGGAGCGATGTTCCGGAAACTCCTGAACAGAGCAGCCAGTGAGAAAACAGAAGAACCATTTTTTTGTGTTTGCTGTTTTAATTCACAACAAACGGGAAGACAAAAATACACTACCATGTCAGCAAAAACCCACAACGGCAGTAAACGGAAAAATGCGGGAGGGGGTGTTGGGTCAGTTGATATATTTTCCTATTTTGTCTCAGATGGTTGGAGGGAGGGTTCTTTCAATGACCTCAAGGCATACACACACACACACACACACACACACAAAATCACAAAATAAGGGAGGATATCTCGATAGTAAAGAAGAGATTAGCTTGTGGTACATGTGGAGGCGGCTGGAGTTCGGCCTGGAGGTGTTCCGTTTCTTCAGCAAGCAATTTCCCGGGTGCCTTGGCTACATTTTCAAAAAGCACATCCCAGCCTAATCCATTAAGACACCCTCCTCCAGAAGACTCATCTGCAACCCTCTCTGGACAAATGTTCTCGCGCTCTGTCCCTCTCTCTCTCTCTCCCTCTCTCTCTCTCTCGTCCTACTGCTATCCTATCTATCTAGCTCCTCAGTTTTTTCTGGTTTTGTGGAGGTATTCAGTATATCCACCTGAAATCCGAATCAATCCTGGTTTTAAAAATGTACATTTCTGACGTGCCCTTATGGTTTTATTCTTGATACTGTAATAAAAAAAGCACAAATTATGATGACCTGTATATATCAATACCAATACAATAAAAAAATACAACAATCTTGTTCTCCATCTGTGGAGTCTTGGTGCCAATATAAAAATGGTTAATTGATTGGGATTATTGGGCTATAATCATCAATTGGTTAAATGACAATTTTAAATACATACAAAATTGTATTTAAAAGAACCAGCAAGAGCCGTTGTTTATGTGACTACATACTAGTACGAAACACTCGCGGTACGAAACACGGTTTTAATCCAACAGAATTTTGCCATATAAATAAACGGGATCCGAGGTGTAATGGGATCCGGGGTGGATGGCTCTGCTGGTGGGTCTGAAAATGGCAGGGGGGTCCGGGATTCTGGAGGGGTGAGAAAAACGGGGTGAGAGTAACAAGAGCAACCACGGCGTAACGTTGAGTCGGCTAGACTAACTACTACAGGATGGTGTATTTGGCTATACGTTACCACCTGTAGTTTTAGGGGACGATCTGGTGCTGAGTGGTGCGCCGGCCAGGCCTTTGTAGTGCGGGTGGTGATTGCCGATCCGGCGCAGGTGCGGTGATTGGGAATGGGAGCCCAGTGCGGGAACTCGCGCTGTGTGCCACGTCATGCCGCGGGAGGTGAGAGGATCGGGCGTGGAGGCGAGGACGGGCGAACCGTAACAGTACCCGCCCCCCTCCAAGGGGAGACACCTGGCGACCGGCCGGGAGCGTCGGGATGATCCCGGTAGAAGTCCCGGAGGAGCGACGGGCTCATAATTAGTTGGCGGGAGATCCAACTGCGTTCCTCCGGGCCATACCCCTCCCAGTCTGCCAGGTACTGGAACCCCCGACCCCGGCGGCGCACCCCCAGTAACCGCCACACCGTCCACTGGGGATGACCGTCGACCAGCTGAGGAGGCGTCGGTGCAGGAGCCACTGGCATGAGTGGGCTGGAGGAGACCGGTTTAACCCTGGACACGTGAAAAACCGGGTGGACCCGCATGGAGGCGGGGAGCCTGAGACGCACTGTCGCCGGGTTCAGGACGTGGTCAATCCTGAACGGGCCGACATAGCGTGGTGCCAACTTCCTGGAGGAGACCTGGAGCGGAAGTTCAGCCGTGGAGAGATATACCAGCTGGCCAGGCTGGTATACCGGGACAGGGGTTCGGCGGCGATTTGCCCCACGGCAGGAACGCTCGTGGCACGGAGCAGGGCGGTGCGGACCTCCCTCCACACCCGGCGACACCGTCGGAGGTGGGCCTGGACCGATGGGACCGTGGCCTCCGACTCCTGGAGCGAGAACAGCGGGGGCTGGTATCCCAGGGAGGCCTCGAACGGGGACCTGCCGGTGGCCTCGCAGACCAAGGCGTTGAGGGAGTACTCAACCCAGGGCAGGTCTCCGCTCCAGGAGGTGGGGTGGAGAGCCGAGACGCAGCGCAGAGCGGACTCCAGGCTCTGGTTGGCGCGCTCAGCCTGGCCGTTCGTCTGCGGGTGGTATCCTGAGGAGAGGCTGATGGTAGCGCCGATCCCCGGCCCGCCAGACCTGGGAGGTGAACTGCAGTCCACGGTCCGACACCACATCGCTCGGGAGCCCATGGAGACGATAAACGTGCTGAGTGAGGAGTTCAGCCGTTTCCGCCGAGGATGGGAGCTTAGGGAGTGCCACCAGATGCACCGCCTTGGAGAATCGATCGACCACGTTAAGGATGTGTTCCCACGGGAGGGGGGGAGACCGGTCACGAAGTCCAAGGCGATGTGGGACCATGGACGGCTGGGCACCGGGAGAGGACGCAGGAATCCAGCTGGAGGTTGGTGTGAAGCCTTGCTGCGGGAGCATGCTGAGCAGGCCGCGACGAACTCCCGGATGTCAGCTCCCAGAGACGGCCACCAGAACCGCCGAGCCAGGAAGGAGTGTGTGCGGTGGACTCCCGGATGACATGCTACCCTGCTCGCATGACCCCACTGGAGCACCCGGGACCGAACCGAGTCGGGCACAAACAACTGGCGGGGGGGCCCGTTGCCTGGGTCGGGTTGGGTGCGTTGAGCCTCCTTGACCACCCCCTCAATGGACCGGGGCGGTGGTGAAGCGCTCCTTTAGTGCCGCGAAGGCGGTGCTGGCCGCTGGCGTCCAGTGATAGGCACGCAGCGTGGAGGTGAGGTGTGTCAGGGGGGCAACTACTCGGCTGTAGTTCCGGATGAACCGGCGATAAAAATTGGCAAACCCGAGGAAGCTCTGTAGCTGCTTCCGGGTAGAGGGTTGGGGCCACTCGACCACTGTCCTGATCTTACGGGGGTCTGGTCGGATCAGTCCTCCCTCCACAATGAGCCCCAGGAACTCCACTGATGGAGAATGGAAGATGCATTTCTCCACCTTGAGAAACAGCCGGTTCTCCAGGAGACGCTGGATGACCATGCGCACATGCTGGACGTGCTCCTCAGCGCTCCTGGAGAACACCAGGATGTCGTCAAGGTAGAGGACCACAAATACATCTAACATGTCCCTGAGCACGTCATTCATCAACGCCTGAAAGACGGCGGGGGCGTTGGTGAGGCCGAAAGGCATCACGAGATACTCGTAATGCCCCTGGGGAGTCTTGAAGGCGGTCTTCCACTCATCCCCCTCTCGGATGCGCACAAGCTGGTAAGCGCTCCGGAGGTCCAACTTAGTCAAAATGGTCGCCCCGATGAGGGGTTCGAAGTTGGAACTCATGAGGGGGAGGGGAAATTTGTTTTTGATGGTGATATTGTTCAGCAGCCTGCAGTCTATGCATGGCCTCAGGTCCCCATCCTTCTTCTTCACGAAGAAGAACCCCGCTGCCACCGGGGATTGGGATGGTCGGATGAGACCCTCGGCCAAGCATTCCTGCAGGTAGCTGTCCATCGCCGCCTTCTCCGGCCCTGAGAGATTATATAGGCGACTGGCCGGGAGGGGCGCGTCCGGACGGAGCTCGATGGCACAGTCGTAGGGCCGGTGTGGAGGAAGAGATCGGGCGCGCTCCTTGCTAAACGCCTCTCCTAAATCGTGGTATTCAGGAGGGACAGATGCTAGGTCGGGAGGTGTATGACTGGAGCGTTCGGTCCGGGGGGGTGTCTGGGCGCCCCGGAGGCAACGGCCGTGGCAGATGGTACTCCAGCTTAGAATGTGCCCGGTTCTCCAGCAGACGTGAGGGGTGTGGAGTTCCAGCCAAGGCCGGCCCAGGATGAGTGGGGGGCTGGGTCCGGTGGGTAATGGGGCCGATGGGGTGGCCGTCCAAGGCGAAGGCAGAGAGATGCGTCTCCATCGGGGAAAGTGGGAAGCCCGCCTCCTGCGCGTACCGGCGATCCACGAAGCTCTCGTCGGCCCCGGAGTCGATGAGGACCGGTACGGCGAGCCTCTGCCCCTGCCAGGCGAGGGTGGCTGAAAACCTGGTGGCATCAGACAGGGTGAGAGGGTTAATGAGGCGACTCACCCGGTACCCCTGTGAGGCCGTCTCTCCTCCCCTAGGCGTGCGGGGTGGTGTGCTCTCTCCCGCTCTCGTTCCCGGGCACGCTCATCGAGGCAGGTCCAGGGCGCTGGGACTCTCCCTCCCGGACAGCGCGTCCTTTATGTCCTCCCCTAGACCGCGGCGGAACGCGCTATACAGCGCGGGCTCGTTCCACGCGCACCGAGCCGCGAGTATGCGGAACTCAGTCGCGTAGTCCGCCACTGAACTCGCCTCTTGCTGGAGGCGCGGAGAGAGCCCTGGCCGCATCTTGCCCATGGTCGAAGACGGCCTTGAACTCCGCCATGAACGCCCGGTAGTCCCGCATATACGCGGCCGCGCCCTTGCGTCCCGCCATGACCCACCGACGAGCCCTTCCTGTGGTGAGGTTCGCCATGTAGGTGATGCGGGCGGCTGCAGTGGAGTACATGCTGGGTTGTAGTTCGAACACGTACTCACACTGCATCAGGAACTCCCGGCAGAGGGCGAATGTCCCATCATAGGGAGCCGGGGTGGCAATGTGGGGTTCCCGGTCAGGGGACGCCCTCACGATGTGTGCCGCGTCATCGCCGCTCCACCGTGGCGCCTGTGCCGATGTGCCGGGAACCTCCGACTCCGACAGGTGGGAGGAGCCTGCCGAGAGGACAGGGGCGGCGGAGGATGGGGAACGCGAGCGCCCGGCAGCCGGGGGGAACTCCGGGGAGAAGGAGCGCCGTATGCCTGGACCACAGCGGCGTGCAGAGGAGCGTGCAGGGCGTGTAGTGGGAGGTGAGAGGATCGGGCATGGAGGCGAGGACGGGCGAGCCGTAACAAGAATGGCGTTGTGCTCGATGGGAGATGGGAGTGCACTAAATGTTGAACATAAAACTAACTAAACATGAAGCTACTAAACTGTTTTACAAAAAATCGACTTTCTTCACTTGCAAAATTTTCTTTTAAATATCAGTCATTGCAGTCATGGCACAATTCAAACAGGATTAAAAGATTATTTATCTCTCTCCTTTGACTACCATACAATTTTTTTTTTCACGTGGGGAGAGTGGAAGGGGACTTGGGCTCTCTCTAGACCTGGGCAGTCACAGTGTCACTCTAAGACCCTTCAGTTTCGGGATCCACTTCCAAGAAAGCTTGATTTGAACACTTCTACTTGTATGCTTAGCTGGTCGGATATTTGACAAGGGCACAGTTGAGGGCAATTACATTTTTTCATTTCATTTTGAAAAATAGAGAAAAGTAATGGGTACCTTATCGTGGCAAATGTACATATACTACTGTGACTATAAACTACTATTTCCATGGTGGAGTTCAACTCAACCCTTGCATATAAACTTTGGTTTATTCAGACAGATGAGTCTGTCGCAGAGGTGCTGTCACCATGACGCTTGCTGTTGCAAACAGGTCAATTGTTGTCTCTTGTGATTGTTTGGGAATCAATAAAGCTCATGATTAGTGTAATAGATATGGAAACAAGTGAATGTTTCCATAGTAATGTTTCAGTATAATACATATTGTCAGTAATGAAGTATAGCCTTCACATTTGTTGGTTATAACAGTAAAATAACAGACATAATCCCTTCCCTGATCAATGTTTTAAGACATGAACCATGAAGTTGGCCATGATTAAAGCTGGAAACAAATTGGGTTACAAATGGGGGGGGGTGGATAGGAGTGCAAGAACACTGCATGTCCATAATGTTTTGTTGTTTAACCTAAAGTTTCTCCTCAGCTCTCCTAAGCTTAACATCTGTGGCAGTGTAAAGCCCTTCGGAACAAAAATGAGTCATTTATTCAGAGTTTCAAAGTTGAGGTTATTATTAAGCATCCCCCAGAGTTTATATAATTTACATACTGTACATAAAAATCTACATTGTATCTCAAAGAACACATATAGTGGTTCTATAGAATCTTGTGGTTCTATAGAACCAGTATATATAACATGCAACAGTGCATGTTATTATTGAGATTCTTAGCAGGACAAAAAGCGAACACACTCCTGCACTCTTCCTTCCCCTCCTCCTCTGTCACCCTTATGATTTTACTCTCATGTCACCCTCTGTCACTCGCTCTCAAACCTTCTCTTTCTCCCCCCCCCCCCCCCCCCCTTCTGCAAATTGATATTTTCTTGTAACTACCTTCCCACCTCCATCTCCATGGTTTTCTTCTACCCATCCACTGAAAATCAGAGCAGCAGGTGTAGAGGGCTGATAAACACAGGGATCAAATTTGGCATGAAATTGTACATCTTCATAACACACAGACACAACACACCACACACACACACACACACACACACACACACACACACACACCACACACACACACACACACACACACACACACACACACACACACACACACACACACAAAGGTTGTCTGTGTCCCGGCTGCATGCAGAAGGCAGTGGTCAGGATGGGGAGGGGGAGGGGGGGGTGGTTACTGAGACCGTTGCTCCATATATGATTTTCCTTTCCATCTTCCAAAGATTTACATACATTTAGGGCATTTGGCAGACGCTTTTATCCAAAGCGACTTACAAAGAGTACATTTGTTAAGGACACAGCACACACGAAACACACACACACACCACACACACACACACACACACACACACACACACACACACACACACACACACACACACACACACACACACACACACACACACACACACACACACACACAGTCATATGCTATGCTGCCATTTGAATGTAACCCATGATTGGTCAGCAGGTCTATCTTTAAGCTTCAAGCGGCAGCAGTAGGTGTCCTGGTGGATGTATTCTAGATATTTGCCCATGTCTGACTCCCTGTGCGTCTCCATGCTTCAGTCAGTGCTCTCTCTGTCTGCCTTGGCTGCAGTGGCTCCCATTAGCTTCCAGGCTGCATGGCACCGTCCTCTCAGCAGTAGTCTCCTACAGCCATGGCTGCTGGGCCCTATGGGCTCCAGCACCGCATCAGACTTCTCGAGCAAGTACCAGGGTTCCCACCTGTCCTTGAATCCTTGAAAGTTTGTGAATTTGACAAGAAAAAAAATTAAGGCTTCGAATGTTTTTGAAAATAGACATGGGTAATGTAAAAAGTGCTTGAATTGAGAGATTAAGAATAGTAATAGTAATTGTTCTTTGGATTTTTTTTCTTCCTTACTTCCCATTGGTTCCCATAGGCTCCAGCTACACAGTGTCACATTCTAGCCTCTCTTTTTAATTGTTGTCTGTGATTGTTGTCTAATTCTCAGTGTTGCAACAGTAATCAAGCTTCATCCATGTGTCAAACTATGCCTTGTTGGGTCCTTGGGAATTGGCCCAGGAAAGTCCTTGAATTAGTTTTTTTCTCATTCATCCTTTGATATTGAATTTTTTGTGTAGACCTCGATAAAATGTATAGATGATAGATTTATGTTTGTGTACATTCTGTAAAAAATGATTATTTTCTTTTGCATGGTAGTGTGTCACACCATGCATATCGTGTGCGTGTGTGTCATACATTGCCATTATTTGTCTACTGTCCAAATGTCTGAGTTGATCAAACTTGACTGACTTAAAGACAAATGCTGCTCTTGCGCCTGTTTCCTGCTCAGACATCCCTGTGAAACTCCGATGTTGCGCTCTCTCTCTGCTCAGTCTGTGTGTGTGTGTGTGTGTGGTGTGTGTGTGTGTGTGTGTGTGTGTGTGTGTGTGTGTGTGTGTGTGTTTTATTTGCCTTGGCTGTGTTCGGTACTCTAGACATCATCAGCTCCGAGGGTCTGGATGCAGCTCCGCGAGGGTCTCTGGAGTAAATGAGGGAAAATGTGAAAACATTCCAACTGTCTTGTGACTCACCGGGCCGCTATGTAATTTAGGGGTTGTGGGTTTTTTTGGGGGTTTTTTTCACACCGACCTGTTAAAATAGTTGTATCCCTGGCAACAGGATGGTTTTAGCAGAGCTGTCCATGCCCTCACCTCACCGGTGCTGCTCTTCCTATATGCTTTATGTGACCTTTGACTGGGACACTGGTGTCTCACCTGTCCATCTGTCATTTCGCTGTCCGCCTGTCCGTCCACTTCGTCAAGCATCCCCTCCACCTCATGCCATAGCTGCTGCTGCTGTGTCTGCCCATGATTGTCACTCATTCTGGGGCGACGGCGGCTCTGGGGGTGCATCTGGTCACCGGGGCAACTAACCACATGGTTGTGTTGAGATGTCCTTCCTTGTGCAAGACGACCAGCCAACTGTCTGCCCCCAATGGACGCGTGTGTGTGGGTGTGTGCGCGCGTTTCCTTGCATGGCTGACACCGCCTTGTGCAAGACGACCAGCCAACTGTCTGCCCCCAATGGACGCGTGTGTGTGGGTGTGTGCGCGCGTTTCCTTGCATGGCTGACACCGCCATTGTTTAAAAAAGTGCTGTATATAAATTCAGTCCATTTGCCGTCTTTCATTCTGTAAGTCTGCACCATAAATGAAGACCCCCACAACCTAATTTTCCTCTTTCCTTCTTTCCCCCCGCACCAGTGGACCGCATCGTGGGCCTGGACCAGGTGGCCGGCATGGCGGAGACGGCGTTCGGCGCCACCTACAAGACCAAGAAGGGCATGTTCCGCACGGTGGGGCAGCTCTACAAGGAGTCCAGGATGGATAACTTAATTTTATTGTCTATTGAAAATATGGCCGTTGTCTGTAGCCAAAAATTGAATACCTGTGGCGCAGCGCTTCCCCCC